>QRFB01006475.1:3863-18043 GCA_008931105.1 Oenanthe javanica | reverse complement strand
GAAACAGTCTGCAAAAGAAGAGCTTTTCTAAACTTTTAACATGTTCAGTTTCTACCCAAAATCTAGTCATAAGTAAATTTATTAATACCTCATCAAACCAACAACCCTAAAAGGTCAAGAAAACAACAAACTGATTTAATTTCTTACACATTAGTAAAATCTAACACTAGATGGACTTGCAGCATCTTAAGCAGTGGCAAAAGCATCAGCAGAAGCATGAGTCAGATCAACAGTCAGACTTAACGAGATTACTTCTGAATGAGTGTTACTATAAGCAGCACCATTCTAACTGCTCAGAACTTCCATTGTTTACTTCACCTGATCAATCTTCTACCAAACTTGACCTCCATTCACCACCACTTGCATCTTCTAGTAGTTACTTTAGCATGGCTCAGTGGCAAGAACTTGAAGTACAGGCTTGTATCTATAGGCATATCATAGCTGGTGCTCCTGTTCCTCCTCAACTACTTCACTTGGTTAAAAAGAGTCTCATTCTCAACTCTCATTCTTCTTCTCCGTATTACCACTCTTCTCCTTATCATACAGCTTGTAAGTCTATTATTTACTAGCCTTTGGTTACATTTTGGGTTTTTATTTCAAGAGTTCAAGAAAGCTTCTAAACATTAAGGCTAACATGATGACTTTTAGTGAGCATGACCCTGTTTTTTGTGTGGAAATCATCACAGTGTTGCAATCAGGAGGATACTGGGGAAGAGGTGGTGGAATGGATCCGGAGCCAGGGCGTTGCAGGAGGACTGATGGAAAGAAATGGAGGTGTTCGAGAGATGTTGTGGGTGGGTACAAATACTGTGAGCGCCACATGCACCGTGGCCGCAACCGTTCAAGAAAGCCTGTGGAAATTCCCACTCCTCCCTTAACTGCTGCTGTTGCAGCTAATGACAATGCAAATCAACTCTTTGCTGCTCAGCTACCGACAGCCACTCCTTTTCGGCTGACTGGACCTTCTTCACATTCCTTCGATTTGCTTCCTCTCAATAACAGGTATTCTTAGTGTCCCTTGTTTTTCATTTTTATGTTGCTGTCTCTGTTTCTTGTTACATTTTGTTAAAGCCTAGTAAATCTAATGGAACTTTTGCTTTAGAATCAAAATGCTTGTTCCCCAACTGATGAGAGAGAATATATTATGCTTGGACCCTCATCACATATTGGCTTGCCATGCTATATTCCATCTTTTCTTCCATTTAGCCTTTTAAGAGTTGAATTCGGTGTGAGTTGGTTCTTTACGTTGCAAAATCAGTGTACTTTTGATTGTTAAAGTTTTTGTACAACCCCGCTTGAGTAGGCTTTTAGCCAAAGAATGAACTTGGCAGGCCCCTCAATTATGGCTGTTGAGGAACATATCTGATCCTATTCCCCTTTTTACAGTTTTGAATTAGATAGATCAGAATGTGAAGCATTATGCCAGCTAAAGCACCAAGCAATGTCATTTTGTTATGATAACCATTTTCTGACCTTTTTGACGATAGTTCATATGTAGAAACTAGTACTCCTGACATTGGTATGGATTGATTTTTTACTGCAGGTCGTGTGAAACTGTATATGAAATTAAAGGCTCATATAGAATACCTAAAAGTGAGCTGTTGGAGAAGGATAAATCGAGCAGCAGTCAGGTTCTACGTCCTTTCTTTGATGATTGGCCAAGATCTGTTCAAGAATCAGAGAGCCTCGGAGCTTCACTATCTATTTCTGTACCTGGAAACCCATCATCGGATGTTTCTTTGAAGTTGAACACTGGTGGTGCTAGAGGCAATCCTGGACCTGAAGGGAATGTTAGAAGAGAGCAACCCCAGTTACAATGGGGTAGCTCTACTTCTCCATGGGGTACAAATCATATGGGAGGACCACTGGCTGAAGCATTAAGATCATCATCGACAACCACGTCCACGCCAACAAGCATGCTACCCCAGCAGCACGGGGCAGATAATTATACCAGCACCTGACTAATCACTGATCAAATGTATTATTTTCCACTGTTTCTTAACTACGCTGTTTAGCAATTAGTCGGCTGTATATGGATATGCTTCTGTCCCTTGGTTTATATATTTTCCTGGATTTGTTGGAGCGCTTGGGATATGAAATTCAAAATCATCAGTTGTATAAAGTTCAATTGTTTGTGCATTTGGACAATTTAGAAGATGAAACAGAAGGACATGACCAGTATAGAAGTCTGAAGAATAACCAAAATGCTATAATTGATATGTTCTTTTACAATTTTAAAAACACATTTCCTTGCAAGAAAAAAAAATCACTATTTTAAACACGCATTTCCTTGTCAAGGAAAGAAAGGGACTGTTCGTTCATAGCACTCGCACATTCACCCGCAAAAATCTCCATATGCTACACATTTTACGCAATTACAAATGTGTCTATACGATAGAATGCACATCTATTCCCACAAAAATGTGCAAACCGCACATACATATTTTTACAAAGTTTTAAGTTGTATCTTGAGCAAACATGTGCAAGAACATGATGAAACCAGCCAAGACCTTATGTGCATCAGGTGAAGAAGTTTAAGAAACAAATTGGCATCTACCATGTACTAGGGGAAAAAAAACTAGGTTGCACGTGTAAAATGACGTTGACAATAGGTTGGAATAATATTTCAAGCAAGTACATAAAATACTTGCAGCTAGAATAACAGACACGTAGGTAGTCATCTTGGTGCACTGATCAAGTTGCACTACCAAGAAAAATTATATCACCCTACATCACTGGGCTCATTNGAAGAATAACCAAAATGCTATAATTGATATGTTCTTTTACAATTTTAAAAACACATTTCCTTGCCAAGAAAAAAAATCACTATTTTAAACACGCATTTCCTTGTCAAGGAAAGAAAGGGACTGTTCGTTCATGGCACTCGCACATTCACCCGCAAAAATCTCCATATGCTACACATTTTACGCAATTACAAATGTGTCTATACGATAGAATGCACATCTATTCCCACAAAAATGTGCAAACCGCACATACATATTTTTACAAAGTTTTAAGTTGTATCTTGAGCAAACATGTGCAAGAACATGATGAAACCAGCCAAGACCTTATGTGCATCAGGTGAAGAAGTTTAAGAAACAAATTGGCATCTACCATGTACTAGGGGAAAAAAAACTAGGTTGCACGTGTAAAAAGACGTTGACAATAGGTTGGAATAATATTTCAAGCAAGTACATAAAATACTTGCAGCTAGAATAACAGACACGTAGGTAGTCATCTTGGTGCACTGATCAAGTTACACTACCAAGAAAAATTATATCACCCTACATCACTGGGCTCATTCTACTATACAGACTACATAGTAACCTCATAATATATATCCAACGACATAATAAATGATTATTATTACCGCATTCCTCAAACCTCTTGCTTTGTGACCTACAAAATATTGGTACCAATATCATTGGTAACTTACTACTCGGTGCTGACATGTCATATATACAACTTTTCCATCTTTGCTCTTCCTATTCTTTCCCAACCATAGATATTTTGCATGCAAAATGGCATCGGATATGGTCCAGTTATATCTCGGAGAATCCAAGAGAGGTTAATACCATATTTGCCTTGGGGAAGAGTTCGCACAATATTTGACTTTATCACTTAATTGGCTTCACTCCATCCTCTACTAGATGGTACACCACTGCTGTTCTGGATGGTGCATATACCATAAACGAACGCGGTCTATTATCATACGCTCCTTCCTGCAGAGAAACAGGGTTATGTTAAAAGACTGCCAAAACAATATTTACTTATGTAGTGGCTCTAAATCCCAAGTTCAAATTCTTACGAAAGAGAAAAAATCTGCACTGTGATCAATTCGGCTAAAACCTCCAAACAACTTGTCATCTGAATCTAGCACAATCTGAAATAAGTACTGCACATGGTTAATATGGCTAGTAAAATCATGTGTAATCTACATGGGATAAAGATCAGTCCTTATTGTTTACAAGAAAAGTAAAAAGGGAACGAGGCCAGTGATTGCAGGAAAAGAGGAGAGCAAAAAATAAAATATCTGTTCAAACATCTCATTAAGTATAATCACACTTGTAAATAATATTAATTAACTGTTCAGGTCCATAAGATATAAATTTAAGTTATATGGAAGAATTAGTTTAGTTGGTGATCTACATATCAAGATCGACACCCCATGATTTAAACCTCAAGTTGAGGATCTGTTTGGGGATGAAAGACCGCCCTGATTCAATTTCAAAATTATACTTTTGACAAATAATCCAAGGAATTTTTTGATGATACAAGTTTTGAACTACTATTTACATGTGGAAAAAGCTTTCTGCCACTATGGAGAATATTTCTGTTTACCTTTTGGTTCCACAAACTAACAGTAATCTGAATTATATGTGTTAGAATTGACATTCTATATAGTACATGTTTGGACTGAAAAGCCAATGAATATTCCAGAAAATTTCCTACAACTCCAGATACTGGACTTAGAATGACATATCCTCTTACATTGATCACATAATTTGTAAAAAAGTTACACTACTTCAAAAACGATACAGTAAAAGAGCATCTATCCCCAAAAAAAAAAATGGATGTGCAGAGGAGTAGTCTGAACCATACCTTGTATTTTCCAGATTTCAAACAACCCACACGGTAGTCTGAGTAGCTGTTTCTCCAATGAAAATTGAAAACAAAGACCAAGTTTCCTCTTTCAAAAACAATTACCCTGTCTCCTTCATCCTTGCACGATATATATTGGTGGTCTGAAGTCATAAACTGCAACATAATCAATGTAGAATATTAGCCAAATAATAGAAAGAAAATATATATATTAATATATGAATACATACTTCCATTTAAACCCACTACATTTATTCCTACATCAAGCATCTATTTCAAGTACAGGCATGTGGAGCTTCAAGCTGATTTATTTCAAACCATTGGAAGTCTTGGCAAAGAACAGAAAATGTGCCGTGTTTAGGTAAATTATATAATATAATTCCCACTCATCTGGTGGTTGGAGGTGACTGATGCACATTCTATGAAATTGAGCTTCCTCAATCTTATAGGAACTTGCAAGTTGGAACAAAGCTAAAAAGTCATACCTAGTGCAGCCTTACCTAGCCGAATGAAGCCTATGAATGTAGTTCAAAATTGCTTAAAATGAGCCTCGGCCTACTAGTAAATTGTGGTTGACATATAGGTCATCATTTTCATCGTTAGTATACCTGTACTTGTATTTTAAAAGTTATTAAGGGTTTAATTAATTTCCCATGCATCCACCACTCTTTCTATTAAAGAAACTTATTTATCATTGTAATAAACCGTGCACCCACTTGTGGCAGGTAATCATATAGAGTATAAGATGAAACAGCGTGACATTTAGATTACATACACCATGTGTTCCTTCAAGATGTTGCATTGCCACATCAAATTCTTGCAACCCATGATATCTTAGATACTCTGCATCCCCCTGAACATTAGATAACAATAAATAATAATTTAGAGACCACATTAAAGCATATTTTATGCCGTATGTACAAAACTTCTGCTTCTATTCTGAACTCCATGATGATGAATCTGTAAAAGATATATAGGAAAACCTTGCAGTCTTTCTTGACATGTATGCATTAAAATTCATGTAGCCTTGACATAATAAGACATTCCTGTGATACCATTAGTTTTAAACCATTTCAACCAAAGGGAAAAGCAAATAAACGACTTAAACCTGCATGCAGCAAGCACCCTAACCCAATCCTCTCCTTTAAAACAGTATAACAAATCATTTCCTCGGTTAAAATTAAAATTTATTTGACTAAGGATGAAGCGAGATTCCATGAAGCTACGTACACATATTTTGCATGTAAAATATATTTCTAAAATCAAAATATCATGAGTTTCAGTAACTTAATTCGGCCTTGACACAACACAGTAATTGGGAGTCTTGATGTCATGGAAGTTAGTGTTTAGATATATTTTATTCTGGAATTCACATGGCCATAAATATATCAGACTTCTAGATATCACATACACACACACACACAAAAAAAAGTTTTCAACTTGGCAAAAGAGAATAAAGGAAAGTCAAATTTTCCCAGGCTATAGCATCATTTTCTAGTTAAAATTGACAAAGAGCTTACCAGGTCAAATCTCCTCCTGCACTTGTCGAAACTGTTACCATTGCCAGGGACAAATTTTCCATCTGGAAGATGCTGGTCAGCCCTAGGAAAATCTATCCATTCTGACAGATAGGTATTCCAGAGAATATTAAGTGCATATAACACATGAAAATCGAACATAAGAAAAGTGAATAATGTGTATAGCTGCTAAATTTAAGAAATCAAATGCCCTATCCTCACCAGGATGTCCAAATTCATTTCCCATAAAATTCAAATAACCCTCTCCACCTAAACCCATAGTAATAAGCCTGATCATCTTGTGCAAAGCTATTCCACGGTCTATAAGGGGAGTTGATGGTCTATCTAAAGCCATGAAGTCATACATATCCTGAAAAGAACAGTAAAATATCAGCAATTTAATAAAATCCATAAATTCACAAGCATAGAATTTACTATTATAATAATTATAATTTTGAATTTCCTTATATATTAAAAAGCCATCACTGTAGATAAACCTACAGAAAGCACAAAATGTAACTGAATTTACCAGGGTAAATTAGTGTAAAATGACTTAAAATCTTGAAATAGTGGTCCAATATGCAATTGAGAAACTTCAAAGTCACATTCTTCCATTAAAATGAAGAATGGAAGAAAAACCTAACATTACTCCACATAATACAGTATATGATGATAAACATGTTACAGCTAGATGTTGTGAACGATGACAGGAATACAGGACAGTTGTGGGCAGGTAAAATAATAAATTGTTTCTGTTTGATTTCAGTATTCAAGGTAAAAAAATAAATCGTTTCTGTTTGATTTCAGTATTCAAATTATAGCACATAGCTTATAGGATAATAATGATATAGTGGTTAATATCAGTAAATTTCAATGCAAATAATATATATGAGCTCTTATGACCTTATCCATCAACCAGAATGCGATGGTTTTGTCACCAACTAATGCTTGATCGTGACTTTCAGCATAAGAAACACACTTCTCTGACCACCGTCTGTTAGTAAGCGTGTGAGTGATATCCCCCATTTGCCAGTCTTCATCCCTTTTTCTGCACCAAACAAAGCAGAAAAACCAAATGTGAAAACAAGTCAAGATCACATACATACGGCAGCTTTTCTGGTTGATGATTCATATACACAACAAAATATAACCATAACTACATAAGCCCCAAAAGATCTGCATTGAATACGACAAAGATAAAAGTTATTATACATAACCGTCAGCTTAAAACCTTATGTGTCGATTAATGATTATAAAAATTAGGTAACTATACTATATCTCCATTCATTTTGCTTTCAGTTGCCACAAAGGATAATTCTAGTTAGACAATTGCAAGCTCAGCTGTAAAACATTAAAATGGCTACAATCAGCTGAGCATTATTTATTGCTTCTGCTTATTCATTTTAGTTTACAAACAACTTCCCCTAATTATAATGGAATGTTGGCTACATGAGGGTGAGAAGAGAAGTTGCATACTTCAGAAGCTCAATCCATTTATCAGCAATTGCCATATGCAAGCGATAGTCAAATCCAACACCACCATCTTGTACAGGAAGACCAAATGTTGGCATTCCACTAACCTGTAAAGAAAAAATCTCATATCATACTCAGCAAAAGCAACCTTCTTTAAAGCAACTCCAATAGGACATTGACACCAAAATGGTTCCATTCCAACTGGACAATAAGTTGCACCAATTTAGTGTAAATGAAAATTGTTCCACCAGATTTGGTTTTAACATTATCCATTTGGTGTAACCTTCACATCCAATTTTACTTTTTCAATATTCTTATTATACTATTGCATTTATTATTTAAACAAATTCGTTTCTTTCATATATCAACAAATTTATTTCTTTATTAGATTAATAAATTATGAATAATCTGACCTAAAATTAATTATACTGATTCATGTATTCTATGTGAATAATTTAATACTCCTAAATTTTAAATATATACAATTGTATATATAGTGCATTTTTTATTCATTTTATGAGATCATTTTTATAAAGTATACAATAGCAATCATTTTTCTAATTAAATTAAATTAAATATTTTTTTTTAATGTGTAACACTAAATGCAATGTAATTATTCCCCATAAATAGTAAATTGTGCAACAATTTTTAGATAAACACTACTTGCATCAATTATTTAATAAATGATTAATAAATATTATATTTTAATTGTACAAACCTTAAGATGATACTATGTACTCTATTATTAATTCACACATGGTTTTTGATTTAATATATTAAGATAATTGACAAATAAGCTTCATTTAACCAATTGAAATCCAATGCACAAAAATGTGTGCAAGATGTACAATAACCAATGCAGTTTGGAGTTTATTTATCATTTCTCTATATTAATTGATAATTATAGTCGTTATTGTTGGTGTAAAAATAAGAAAGAGGTGAGGAACATTCCTTATAATAAGAATAATATTCAATCTAGTGTAGAACTTACATTGAGCCAATGAATGACATCAATGATTAAACTTAGGGGTCATTTGATAACAAGTGAATGAGTAAGAAACAACTGGACGACTCGAATAAGAATGATTAAGATTGTTTGTTAATATCTTTTAATATCTGAACGAATCAAAAATTATCTGGACGATTGGTGGATTAAAATGTGGCTGAACGAGTGAACGACTACTAAACACTGTCCACTCTGTCTATGTATGCATTAGGCAACAAGAAGCCTTTTATACTAATTATGTTTTTTTTAATATTTTATTATTGATAATTTAAATTATGAAATATTTAAAATTCTATTATTATATTTAAATATAAAATTAACTTTTTTGAATTTATATACCCATAGTTATGATCTTTTATTTCTTATTAGTATTAATTTTAAGTATTTAGTAATAATTTATATTTGTTATTAGTTTTAAAATAGTAAAATATTGTCTAACATTAATATTAATATTCTAGTATAGGAGAAATTAAATAAATTAATTGTCACATTATGTTACATTTATTTTATATTAATATTTAGAAATTATCCATGTTATTTATTTTTAATTTTTTAAAATATTAAAAAAATATGATTCAGATTTGACAAATAACTTTTTCACTATTCTTTCTAACCATTCAGAAATATAACTCATTCAGAAATTAATTAATTCAAAAAAAATGATTCAGATTTATCAAATGAGCCCTTAGCATCACAGTAGCTCTAGGGAATAATTCAGAATACTAGTCAATCACTTCTGGTTATATACAAAGCAGTATAAGCAGTTTATCCCCGAGTATTTATTAGCAGATCTATTTTTCAACCAGCTTTTAAACAACGTTTTCAGGTGCCAAGCATTTCTACTTAGCGTTCTTAGTTAGATAGCTTGTTAAGGGGCCTTTGTAAAATCTAAATGATTTAAATCTAAAATTCTGCATGATAAGATATTTGACTTAATTGATCTGGAGNGAATGATTAAGATTGTTTGTTAATATCTTTTAATATCTGAACGAATCAAAAATTATCTGGACGATTGGTGGATTAAAATGTGGCTGAACGAGTGAACGACTACTAAACACTGTCTATGTATGCATTAGGCAACAAGAAGCCTTTTATACTAATTATGTTTTTTTTAATATTTTATTATTGATAATTTAAATTATGAAATATTTAAAATTCTATTATTATATTTAAATATAAAATTAACTTTTTTGAATTTATATACCCATAGTTATGATCTTTTATTTCTTATTAGTATTAATTTTAAGTATTTAGTAATAATTTATATTTGTTATTAGTTTTAAAATAGTAAAATATTGTCTAACATTAATATTAATATTCTAGTATAGGAGAAATTAAATAAATTAATTGTCACATTATGTTACATTTATTTTATATTAATATTTAGAAATTATCCATGTTATTTATTTTTAATTTTTTAAAATATTAAAAAAATATGATTCAGATTTGACAAATAACTTTTTCACTATTCTTTCTAACCATTCAGAAATATAACTCATTCAGAAATTAATTAATTCAAAAAAAATGATTCAGATTTATCAAATGAGCCCTTAGCATCACAGTAGCTCTAGGGAATAATTCAGAATACTAGTCAATCACTTCTGGTTATATACAAAGCAGTATAAGCAGTTTATCCCCGAGTATTTATTAGCAGATCTATTTTTCAACCAGCTTTTAAACAACGTTTTCAGATGCCAAGCATTTCTACTTAGCGTTCTTAGTTAGATAGCTTGTTAAGGGGCCTTTGTAAAATCTAAATGATTTAAATCTAAAATTCTGCATGATAAGATATTTGACTAATTGATCTGGAGAAATCTAAATGATTTANTAGGGGTCATTTGATAACAAGTGAATGAGTAAGAAACAACTGGACGACTCGAATAAGAATGATTAAGATTGTTTGTTAATATCTTTTAATATCTGAACGAATCAAAAATTATCTGGACGATTGGTGGATTAAAATGTGGCTGAACGAGTGAACGACTACTAAACACTGTCTATGTATGCATTAGGCAACAAGAAGCCTTTTATACTAATTATGTTTTTTTTAATATTTTATTATTGATAATTTAAATTATGAAATATTTAAAATTCTATTATTATATTTAAATATAAAATTAACTTTTTTGAATTTATATACCCATAGTTATGATCTTTTATTTCTTATTAGTATTAATTTTAAGTATTTAGTAATAATTTATATTTGTTATTAGTTTTAAAATAGTAAAATATTGTCTAACATTAATATTAATATTCTAGTATAGGAGAAATTAAATAAATTAATTGTCACATTATGTTACATTTATTTTATATTAATATTTAGAAATTATCCATGTTATTTATTTTTAATTTTTTAAAATATTAAAAAAATATGATTCAGATTTGACAAATAACTTTTTCACTATTCTTTCTAACCATTCAGAAATATAACTCATTCAGAAATTAATTAATTCAAAAAAAATGATTCAGATTTATCAAATGAGCCCTTAGCATCACAGTAGCTCTAGGGAATAATTCAGAATACTAGTCAATCACTTCTGGTTATATACAAAGCAATATAAGCAGTTTATCCCCGAGTATTTATTAGCAGATCTATTTTTCAACCAGCTTTTAAACAACGTTTTCAGGTGCCAAGCATTTCTACTTAGCGTTCTTAGTTAGATAGCTTGTTAAGGGGCCTTTGTAAAATCTAAATGATTTAAATCTAAAATTCTGCATGATAAGATATTTGACTTAATTGATCTGGAGAAATCTAAATGATTTAAATCTAAAATTCTGCATGATAAGATATTTGACTAATTGATCTGGAGTAAATCATTAACCTATTTCTGAGCTTAATTCCAAAAAAGAAGAAGCTTATTTAGCCCAAAAAATAAATTTTCAACCAACCTAATTCTGGATCACTAAGTTAAAAAGAATCCCCTTAAGATGATATAACAAATTCTATATATGTTGTACAAATAGCATACCTATATTTTTTACATGCCTAAAAACACTCTTAACACCCAAAATATGAACTTATTCGCGAGGGTTAGACTTACATCTTCGCCAATGGAAATTGCTTGGGGAAAGAGCCCATGTATTACATCATTAACCAGCATCAAATAAACCACAGCGTCGACATCAGTTCTGAACCCAAAGTACTCATTGTAGTTTCCAGTAAATGCCACCTTTAAATTTGAAAAATGTAAGCACATATGGCTTATAATCGCTGATGGATTTAAGACTAAAACAGAAGCGACATAATATTTTTAAGATCATGATTACAACTAAGTCTTCAAAGTGAATGGCAACTAAAAATTAATATGCAACCACAGCATAACTCGACTTCGATTGTTTTTTGTCTGATTATTCAACCCAATATGTTGGATATCTAGACCAACATGTGTATACATACAAATGTATAAAATTCTCAAAAAAAACTTTCTTTAAAAGTCTTCATTTATTTCACAAAGTATTTTGGAATGAAGTACAATGTATTCTCCGGAAAATTTGGAACAATAAGTTAACCAAGATATCCAAAAAGAAAGTAGGCTATTGATTTACAATAAAAGTTAGAGGGGGCACAAATTAAGGTAAGAGTCATAAAGGCAGCCATTATCGCTACTACTAGGCTCTCAATATCTAGCACATTTGTGTTAGTTTACAAAATATATATACAACTACCTATGTTGTTGATGGCTATGGAAGCCCAGACGCCTAAATACTTCATATGTTAAACACTAGTAACAAAATTATGTCTTCAAAAAACTTGGGATTAATGAATTTTGACCTTCTGAGTATCTGCATAAGATTTCAGATGACATGTGATAGGCATTTGTCTAAGACATACCTATTTAGCATTAGCCAACCCTTTTATGGTAGATTTTTTGTTATTATATATTTCATACCTTAAAACATGGATTCATTTAAAGTTTTCGAGATTTAAAAGATAATTTATGATGACCCACTTATAGCAACTGAATATGAGGCTCTCTAATGGAAACAATATTGTAAATTGCATTACTCTTTGGTAAATTTGGTCATAAAATTCCTTCAGTGTTAAGTGAGTGCTCTTGTCTCTTATGTTAAAGGAAAAATATATCCAACAGGGACATATATTAATAGTTTCCCAAAGGGCTCTTCTTTACCTGCAAACCATGGTGGGTATACATCATAGAAGTCACACCATCAAATCTGAACCCGTCAAACTTGTATTCATCCAACCACCATCTTGCATTTGAAAGTAGATACCTTAGTACCTAAAACACCAGTTTTAAATTAATACTTCCATGTACAGACAATTTTTTTTAATACTATTAAACAGTATGAAGTGCCTCAAATTGTGCATGGTATCACATACTTCCCAATGGCCATAGTTAAAAAGGCGAGAGTCCCACATCCAATGATAACCTAGTTCTCCAGAATGAAAGTAATGACTATCCGTTCCATCAAACATGTTCAGCCCATCCAGCGTGTTATTTGATGAATGACTGAAAAAATTTAGAAATTTAATACGGCAAAGCAATATGTAATCTAGTGGAAACAGCTTAAGCATGATTACAAATCACACTTGACAGAGACTCCAAGGCAGAAGTTACTTACCTCCAACATTATTGAAATTACATCATAATAAATTATAAAAATAATATATGATGCATGTACAAACACGAAGTAGCTACATATATAAAGAAGCCAGTCCTGGAGCCTTCTTGATTCACCTTGCAGAGAAGTACATTAATTATTATGTTGTAAAGCTTGGTGTTGGGTTGTCAAACAAGTTCACGTTCACATTATATTTAATATATGGCATAACTTTTTCAACCAAGAGGAGGTGAGCATTGAAAATCAGGAATGTTTAGATAATGATTGTTATGTAGCCCATGTCATTGTGGGTCATTTTTGAAGATGACTTTGTCGATCCAAATTACGGGCTATATTCATTCATAGAGTGATAATTTTGTGTTGGATTGAGTTTTTACCTTAATATTCACATCTCTATGGCATATTTTTTATGTGACAAGACAGTTATCACAGAGAAGGAATCATAAAATACTGCATTAAATAAATTTATTGTCCAATACTGCCAAAAAAACTTTCAGAAAATATCCTGAAAAGGATAAATATTTATATTAACATTTACCTGTGTACAATATCCATAAGGACAACCAGACCTAGTTCATGAGCTCTGTCTATCATTGACTTCAGATCATCAGGGGTGCCACAACGGCTACTTGGAGCAAAGAAGTTTGTCACATGGTACCTGATGAACAAAAAGTTATACAATTTAAGGTTTCCTAAGACATGCCTGCTTCCATCCACCAAGTTAGATATGAGTATAATCTATTAATAAGACAATTAGGTTCTTCAACAAACAAGTCAACAATCCTAGATATAACAATGGAATAGCATGCAATAAATAAAACGTGCGCAACTTAATAAGGTTACTCGAGCTTACCCAAAACTAGCATAATATGAATGCTCTTGAATAGCCATTATCTGGACTGCATTATAACCAAGTTTTTTGATTCGAGGGAGCACATCATCTCTAAAATTTGCATATGTGTTTATGGTTGGCTCCTGCATCATAAAGTCGACCAATA
>QRFB01006474.1:21035-37560 GCA_008931105.1 Oenanthe javanica | reverse complement strand
ATATATATATATATATATATATCGCATATTTTATATTTTGAAAAAAGTAAGAGAAATTACGTGTGTATTTGTACATATATTTATGCATGAGCATTTGAGCAGTGTTTTGTGGTGAACCAACAGCAATTCAAAACCCTAAAAAAAGGATTAAGAAACTACAAAGCACACGATCTACATATATTGTTATAACATGTTGGCTGATCAATGCAAGTAGCGATGTGAAAACTGAACTGAAACCGAAAAATCTAATCAAATCGTATAATTTCGACCCTAAATGCAAGTGCCATAATGTCTCGATTACATAATGAAAAAGGATATTTTTCATTTTAGAAAAATATATGAGTACCCCCTCTAAAATTAAATTTTATAAAAATATTTTTCCAAAAATAATTCGTTGCCTCTTAAAAATATTTTCTGATCCGCCTTGGGAATGACTTTTTACTACTAAGCCATGAATTTCAGTAAGACAGAACATGCACCTAATTGACTAATCCTTGGGAGAATAAATTATAGAGAAGCAAAGAATCAGTACATTGTACTCCAACTTTGTTAGTGAGTGCTTTCTACGCACACACTAGATTTATTTTTTTCCAAACAATAAAGTCTAAAGTTAGTCAAATCCCTAACATGGTAACGTACTCGAGCCTGNAATTGACTAATCCTTGGGAGAATAAATTATAGAGAAGCAAAGAATCAGTACATTGTACTCCAACTTTGTTAGTGAGTGCTTTCTACGCACACACTAGATTTATTTTTTTCCAAACAATAAAGTCTAAAGTTAGTCAAATCCCTAACATGGTAACGTACTCGAGCCTGTGTAGACTTATTTAAAGTTTAATTAATTTATATCCATAAAATAAATAAGTTTATTTGAATTTATATCCATCCCTAACTAATTAACTGTACGTTTTAAAACAGATTATATATTATTTTTAAAATAATATAAAATTTCAAATTTAATATATAAAATATAAAATCTATAATTTTCAATTAAAAATTGATTAATTCAATCATAAAGAAAAAGTAATATATAAATATCATTTTATAGTAATATTAATATATGAAATTAAGTTCCCGTAATCAGTGGAATACTTGCCTCCGACAAACAAAGAGTGGAAATGTTAAAAGTATAAATTTTCTTATAACTGCCTTGTGTAGGTAACCTAATTTCACTAATCTAGAAGTTGGATTATTTTACTTTCCCTTTCAGTTTTGCACTTTAAGGTTAATTAATTAATTAATTAATTTTAAACAGTTGCCTAAACTTTTTAAAAGCACGTTCAACTACCTAATTAGATTTGTAGGCAGCTTTTTATGAAGTATTGAAGATTTACCAGTAATCTATGGAACATATTAAACTTCCTATAAAAAAGTATACACACTTCAATTTCACCAAGGGGACAAAGTATAATTAAAGTCATTTAGATGATTTAATGATAATTGTATGATTAGGATCCACTAATTAGGCGATGCTCCAAATGACTCTTGACGTTATCCCACTAGTGATCTTGCGCTTTTTGAGTATAAAGTTTCTGCGTCGCTAAAGCAAGCTCCGTCACAAAGTGCTATCTCATTTCACTTCCTCGTCACAGGAGGCGTCCGGACTGAACAAGATCTGCAATTAGAGCAATGTTCCGTGGTAGTACTAAAATAAATGGAACTATTGCTATAATTTAGTACTAAAAAATGATTTTTTGTGCTAAAATAGCACCATGTATTCAATGCATTGTTCTAAGTCTTGTTCCAAATTGATAAAATTGAATATAAAAATGGTATTGAATATATTAGGTAGAAGATTGATATCCCACTTTTATTCATTTCCCTCCATTTTATACTTTTTGATGAGCCGTCAATTATAACTCCATCTATTTTTTGTTCTACATATAAAATAAATTATAACATTGTGCTATTTTAGCACAATATTTAGCACAACATTAGACTTACTTTACATCTCCCAATACTTAAAGGCATCTAAATTTATAAATTATTTATATATAAATTAAAAATATATATAATAAATTTCGAAAACTAATTTTACTTAAGCATGTGAATCTCAGGACCACTCCTACCTTGCCATAGATTATTATAATATGAAATTGTGCATTGAGCTCCATCATGATTCGTCACGGGGACGGGGTTTTATAGAGGCCAGAAGTGGTTATGACCCCTCGTCGTAATATAGATATATGTATGTTATAATTTAAAAAAAATGTATTTTAATCTATATATTTAAATAAATATAATACTTGACCCCTGTAGAAAATTTTTGATCTCTATAAAAAAAAATTTTGGCCCCTGTAAAATAGAAATTTTATTTTATTAAATTTCTCTCATTAATTTATTAGATCAAATTTCAATTAAAATCAGAAAGAGAAATAGTGAAAATTTCTAGTACGAACTCAATTATAGACGGGTTTCTTGATTTGTAATAACGTAGAGTTTTATTATAAATTTTGTACTAGTATTTTTGTTTATTTATTATATTAAATATTTAAAAGTGTTGATGAAAATAAAAATTTAGTCCCTCTGTGAACATTTACGAGCATATATATTACTATCTTTTTGGTGTCAAGCCGAGTATTCGAACATAATTTTCTACTCGAGCTAACTCAAGTTTTTTGTTAAATAAACTCGTTAGAATAAATTTTATCACCCAGAGGGTAGGTTTATTTACAAGCGACCCTATTGGCCTACTCAACAACCTATAGTTAATGCATATTTGCTATTAATCAACTCGCTTCACCAAAGCAAAACTATGAGTTGGGATATTTTATGTTTTTTTAAAAGAAAAACATATTTGTCAAAGGTTAATTTCCAGCTAGCTTTCCCTTTCATCGATTGTGAATCAATTTGATCATGGTCGATTAATATCGTCTTTAAGTACACCCATGCATGCTTTTCGTCTTTAAACTGGATTAACATTGATTGCTTTTCTATAAATTCTATTAGTCTTGTTAAAATTGAATTTGAGTTCACAGCCGAGTGAAACATCTTATAATTAGCGAGAGCTATCAAACTATCAATCACTATTATCCTATAATTTCTAGCTATCAAACATCTTATAATCTTATGTATATGTAACAAAGTCTAATAGAGTATTATATAGTATTCGCAAATTAAAATAATTTGCACTAGATATATAACTATGTACTACTAGCTAGACAGTTGGTTATATATTTTTCCCACATGTAAACACTGAGAAAATGAAATATACGCCAGGAACAACCTCGCATGGAAGCCCAACAACATGTTTAGGTACTTGCCCTCAAGGGTTTCAAAAATGATGGGCGAGTCCCTGTCCAATTCTATCTTACTAGTACAATTACAATTAAAGTACTTGCACTACATGTATCTGGTCCCAGCATCACATGCAAACCTTGTTTAGCAGACAAACAATAGCCACATGAGGGCACTGTTGCTAAATTTTCGATTTCTTGACACTTTTGCACCACGTTGGTGAATTTCAAAATCCTATCTTGTTTTAAAGGTTACCGCTCGTTGGAGTTGCTCTTGACACGCAAAAGAGTTGGATTGTTCAAATTTCGATTTAATTCCCAAGTACCAAGTTTAACTATTTTATGCAAATCTTTAACTATTTTATCCACTTACAACGAATGAGGATAAATGAAATTTTGATGAGCGCTAAAATTGAATCCGTTAGTGATGCAGATTTTCTTGAAATGAAGAACAATGCATAAATTAATTATGAAGAATTTATAATCATATCATTTTCTACATTCATGCACTAGATTATGGTACTCTTGACATTCAATGGACCATAAAAAGCTCTGTTTTAGATAAGCGGGCACTTTGCTATGGACAGTTAAAGTTGCCAAGTAGATTAAAGTTGGCAAGTAGATTGACATTGAGGATACCTATGGATAATTAAGTTGGCGAGTTGATTAAGGATAGATGTATAGATAGATAAACGAGCGCACAAAAAAAGTAGTAGATAGATATATAGATAATCTTTGTAGATGTTCCCACTTCCCATACCACACTATTATAAATTTGTATTTGCCTAGTCCTCTTTTTAATACTACTTATGTAGCGTTTTTGAACCCTATATAATTAGTCACGTCATAAGCTATGGAAGTGTACGAGGTGAAATGGCTTAATCATAATTTAACTTAGCACCAAATTTTAACTGAGTTATTGAACTGAAAAAACTTGCAGTAAACTTATTAAACTAATAAAAACTTACAATTGAGTAACTGCCGTCAACACTCTTAATGCAATTGGGTGGTAAGCTGAAATAGGATATTTATGTTTCTCAAATCACAATCTATTTAATCAAACCTACTTACCCAAACCAAAAATCAATTGATTCTATATCTATAGGCAGTTAAATACATTCAAAATCACCATCTTTCTTTTATCAAAACCCCTCTCAAATCATTAGTATCTCTTCTCTCCCACCAAAATTAACCTTTTTGATCAATTTCTTTCAATAAATTTGTATGAGTATGTGATTGCTTCTTTAATTCCTTGTTCCTAGAATTTCTTTAATTGTTTCTTTATTAAGTTTATATGTAGCATGTCCGTGATTGTGTTTGTTTGTATAAATGTTAGCATATGCAGATGGGTTATGGGTAGGTTAAGTTGGGTCAGATAATGGAGCGGGTTGAGTATGTGACTTCTAACTTGGTATTGTACGTGTCAACTGATTTGGCATCAACAATCGTTTTCGTTTAAAATCAGTGAAAAATAACGACCGTGCAAATTTTTGTATGTTTAATGATCTAAGTGTAAGTTGTTATTAATCATGAACCTAAATGCAAACTTTTTGTGTTTGATAATCCACTTCCGAATTGGGTTTGAATTTAGTTATATCAACCATTTAACCACAAATGTATACGACTTAGCGTTTTTTTAACACCATATAAGTGTTTTACTTAGATAACGCTTTCTCAAGCGTCATTTTATTAGTCTCTTGCAAAAAAGTATACATATTAATTAAAATCTAGTAAAAAATTATACATGTTAATTAAAAAAAATTAAATGTTTCGATTTTTTTCTCATAACTGTCCGTAACTGTTCTGTTAACTCTAAATATAAATTGGGTTATCTAAAAAAATATTTAACATGAAAATGAAAAATGACATGAGATGTTAAAATAGATAAAAGAGCACAAGGCCGTGCTTGGGTTCCGACAAATATTAATCTTGTGTACATGCTTATCGACCCATCTGATAGCATTAATACTGTTTCATGAAAGACTGGCCCAATTAGAAATTGTAACCCATATCTGTTATTGTAAGATTGAATTTGCAAGCCACTTTCATTAACTTCAACTGTCGAACACAATTTTGAATTTTGGATGGGAAGCTAGCTAATTCGTAAGGGCCGTTTCCAAACAAACAAAAAAATTAAAAAAAAATTCTAGCGAGAACCCTTTATAATTGTGTTCATGCATTTGAGATGGTAGCAAATTTTCTTACCAGCGAAACAATAGAGAAAGTCCCAGACAGTTGTTTTGGGAACCCATTTCCAACCCGTAAACCGAATGCATTCTTCAACAGGATACCTCTTTCCACAATGCAGGCACTTGGATTTCACTCTGTCTCGAAGCTCTAACTCGACGCCATTCATAATTATATTTTTCTCGAGGTTGAGATGCGCGCAAGTTGGATGCAGATCATGATTATTATGGGGATGAGAGGTGTCGGGACTGCAATGATATCTGTACCCGAATATATCTAATCCGCATGCATCACAATAAGGAACATCTCCGCAGTGATCATCTGCCTCAGAGGAGCTTAAATTATGTTTAAACACGCAATGGCGAAAGAAAGGGTGTTGGTGATCTGGCAAGTTTTGTAATTTGAAGCACACTAGGTGAAGATAGAAATGGCATTTTTCATCTGTACACTTGAGACATGGACCAAATCCTGGCATCTTACAACCATAGCACTTGTAAGGCTTTGGGGCTTTTTTATGAAATCGTAGTTTGCAGTGTGCATGTCTGTCGTATCTGTACCGCTTTCCATTGATCATTGCGTTCAGGCTTCAATTAAACAAGAGAAAAATTAAAAGATGAAGTTATGTATAGATGATGATATGATTGTTGCCTACTAATTAATCCTGCTTGAAATGTACTTGTTTCTTCCAATAAAATTCATTGCCATTCAACTTAGGGGTCAATTATGAGTTATGACCCATTGAGGCATTGACTATACTTAATGACTAATACTTCTGGTCATTTTTTAGATATAATGGTTGGATTAATATAGATCTGAGATCTTGATATCGAATACTATATACAAATAACAGGTTGGATTATAGAATGTGGGCACATAACACATGTTCTTATATTCTAGTTCTGGTGAGTAAACTACATGCAATGGCAAGATATATAGTAAACTACATGATATAATTGGCCTTATTAGTAGTAGTTTGTTTACGTATGAGCATTAATTTCCTAGCAAAGTCGTACCAAACAAGTAGATTATTGTGTAGTTTTGAGAAAGTTGAAATTCCTGAGTATACAGGAACATGTTAATCAAACCACCACTTCACAACCCAGAGCTGGCGCATTTGCATTTGCATTTAGCAAATAGTAAAAATAATATATATACCAAAAAATAATAATTATCTTTATAAGTTGATATTAATCTGACGCATACATGGATTTCTCATAATCTTTTATTAATTTTATAATATTAATTATTGAATTAGATTAAAATAAATAATTCAAATTTAGTCTGTGAATTTTCGAACCAAATTTTTTTGTGCAGGTCAGACTTGCATGTATTCAACATTGTCGGTTTAAGCAAAAATATTTGTCGGTTCAACAGTTCAAAATTAAAAAGGTAGTAATATATACACACCCTAAATTCATTTTTGAACAAAATTACCCTTACTTTTTTTGACTAATTTGGCTTATAGCCTTACAAATGAGTATCTGTTATAAAGAAATTTTCGGGGTGAGCCAGGATCGAACCCAGGACCTGTTCTAAAGAAATTCTCGGGGTGAGCCAGGATCGAACCCAGGACCTGGGACGACAGAAGATAAGCCCTCAACCACTTGGACTATCCACAAAACAAATAAATATTTTATATTCCTTAGTCACACAAAACAAATAAATATTGCCTTTTAAATTCTTGCCCATGCTACTTATGTGAAATTCTCTCGAAACATTCTTTAATAGTTTAGGCTTTTTTCTTTAAGTTACATATGTATATATTTATTATTTTAATAATATTTTAAATTTTATTTAACATCATTCGTGATTATATTATTATATCTTTTATTAAATTTTATAGATTTATATTTAAATTAAATTATTTCAATAATATTTTAATTTCTATTTAATATCGTATAATCTTTTCATCCTCCTTTACATGTCTATTGTTAAAATAAATTTTGTCTCTAGATATTTGTTCATTTATATATTTAAAATAAATTTAAAACTAATATTCCAAAATTATTATATTTATTATTTATAAAGTTTGACTCGTTCAAAATTTAATTAAATTCTCATTTTTTAAGATAATAATTAAATGTATTACACAGCCCCTAGTGGGCAAGCCCAACCGCCTTAGCCAAACAGCCCACACATACATTTCCTTAATAGCTCTATTATTTTGACCTTGTATGTTCAATATACATACAATCCCATGTATGCACATTCATAGGTGTAAGTCTGTATCAGCGCACTCATAAAAAATATCTGTTTGGAGAAATCAACAAGACAAGGTAGTTTATTTACCCCTTTTATACACCCCCACTATTACCCTTGCCTTCTTATTTATACAATTGTTCCAAGATTCTTGCTTTTTTCACTTAAAGTTTGTATCTTTACTTGGATCTATTAATGTTTCTTGATATTTTAACTTGTGGGCATAATCTTAATCTGTTTAAGCTTGGATAAAAGTTATAATTGTTGTTATTTGATAAGCGTAATTTACCCAGATACAATAAGCATCATAAAGTTTACATTTTTATTTTGAGGTATACAAGTAGGGTTGTGTGTGTGTGTGTATAGAGAAAGATGAAGTGAAAGTTTGACAAGTTGGGTGAATTTTTTCAGTGAAAAGATTGAGATTTTAAGTGGGGTTTGTTCTTTTTAGTCAGTTGTTAGTACTTGTGGAATGACTAAGTTTGGATTTGTTTAAGCCATTTATAGAATTATAGGCGTGTTTGAGGTTATTTTGGAGATGTGGATTTGTCGAAAACTTGGCTCATTTGTTTTAACCATTTAGGAGAGTACATATTATGCAAGCTGTTCATTTAAGGGTTTGAGTTTACAATATGATTAAGCTATAAACCTAGACCTTGATTTTGAGTTTTTTAACAAAGGGAATGCTCTGTTTGTTGGGAAAAATTGCAACTTTCCATTGAAATCTTGTAATTGTTAGAATATTTAAGTTGAGGAAGATAGCTGAGCCTAGAGGAGCCCTGATATCCCACTCATGATAGGAGATTTCTCCAAACTTGGGTTTTGAATTTTTAGGGAAAGAGAACTATGTTCAAATATGTTTCTAAAGAGAATCATTCATCGTTTGTGTAAAAGATAAATTTACTATTCCAATAATAAATGCAAACAATTTTGTCGTCTACTTATTTTTTCATTGTGGAACTCAGACAAATTGTCCACCTATTTTAAAGTACCCTATTATTTTCTTCAGAATAGTATTCTTTTGTCGTTTGCAATTAAGTGTTGTCGAACTTGATTGTGTTAACAGTTAATTTTTCAATGTTCCAAAGGCAATTCTTATTCTGCTACACTTGATGGATTTCGATAATGTTCCTGACTTATTTTTTTTCCCAGTTTTCCTAAGGAAATCCTTATTCTGTTACACTTTCTGGATTTGGAGAATGTTTCCTACTTATATTATATTAGTATGTGTCTCAGTGATTACTTCATTTTCTCATTAAAATCTTGCCCGCAAATCATATTACACTTCATGGTCATTGCCTTAGTCCTCATTTTTTCCCCTGGCTTTTTTGATCATTAGAGCAATCTATAGAGAGGATGGCTGGTCAGAAAAATGATTATGGAAAAAGGTCTCATTATCAATCCGACTATTCTGGAAATGGCGGAAGCAAGAGAAGAAATCCTACTGATGATCGTGAGTCGCATGCTATTGGACCTGAAGATACAGTTTATCGCTACTTGTGCCCTGTTAGGAAGATTGGAAGCATTATTGGGAGGGGCGGCGATATTGCAAAGCAGTTAAGGCAAGAAACTCGGGCAAAGATCAGAATTAATGAGATCGTGCCAGGTTGTGAAGAGCGTGTTGTCATAATCTATAGTTCCAGCGAGGAAACTAATAGCTTTGGAGATGGTGGAGATCTTGTTTCACCTGCTCAGGACGCTCTTTTTAAGGTTCATGATCGGATTGTTGCTGAGGACTTACCTGCTGATGATGAATTTGAGGAACCTCACCAAGTTACTGTGCGAATGCTCGTTCCATCAGATCAGATTGGTTGTGTGATTGGAAAGGGTGGACAAGTAATTCAAACTATACGTAGTGAAACTCGCGCGCAGATACGGGTCCTTAGCAGTGAACAACATCTGCCAGCTTGTGCTTCGAACTCAGACGAGCTTCTCCAGGTAATGCAGCAGGTTCCTGAGGAATCCTGGCCTTGATTCCCTAGGCATGATTCTTAGCAGAGGAATTGTAATTGATCTTTCGACATATGCCAGATCAATCTTGCAGCTGTCGGATATCTTTTTGACATTCCATTAGGATAGAAAATGACTGTAAAATATACTCTTATTTGGTCAAGTTTAATGACAGAAATGCATACACACCCTAACGCCATTGGGGTTCGAACCCTCAACCTCTCATTACCAAGAGGAGAGGGGTAATCCGCTGGGATAAGCCTTGGAGATCAATAAAATATACTTCTGATAGGATTATTCGAAATTACTTATTTTTGTAACCATTACTTATTCTTTGAACAAGTAATTCCTTATTTTTTTCATGGTAAATATGCGACTGAAAATTGTTGGATGTCTATTGTATTAGAAGTTTTCAAAGGCTTATGTTAGTCTGGTCTTACAATAGCTCATTATTTTAACCCTATGGTCTATTGTTGACTTGTAATTAGATTTTGTTAGTAATACTAAGCTAGCAAGCACAATCATAAGATTCCATGCTTGAATCGTCAATATGCAAGCTTAGTTCTGATGTACATTATTGGTTATTTAATATGGTTGATTGGTTACCTTGTTTAAATGTATTTCAGATATCTGGAGAAGGTCCAGTAGTCAAAAAAGCTCTTTATCAGCTGGCATGTCGTCTTCATGATAATCCCTCGAGGTCCCAAACCCTCCTCTTGTCCTCGACGACTATCCAAAGATCTGAAGCAACATATATGAATCCAAGTGCTAGTACCCCAATCATGGGTGCAAGTTCTTTAATGGGACCTTATGGAGGTTACAGAAGTGATATAAGAGATTGGCCAGCTTCCATGAAGGAATTCTCACTTCGTTTGGTTTGTCCTACTGAAAATATTGGAGGTGTCATCGGAAAAGGTGGTTCTATTATAAAGCAGATCAGGCAGGAATCAGGTGCAGCCATTAAAGTTGATAGTTCGGCTGCTGAAGGCGTTGATTGCATTATATCTGTATCAGCTAAAGAGGTGAGCAAAGTTCTCATAACTAGTTCTCTGTATGGATGACATTATAGATGCTAGGCTCTGATATTGGTTTTTATGTGTCAGTCATTTGAAGAATCATCTCCAACTATTGATGCAACAATGCGCTTGCAACCTCGTTGCAGTGAGAAAACTGAAAAGGATTCGGGTGATTCTATAATCACAACTCGCCTTTTAGTTCCAAGCTCTCGAATTGGATGCCTTATTGGTAAAGGCGGGGCTATAATTAGTGAGATGAGAAATTCCACAAGAGCAAGCATTCGAATTCTTTCAAAGGAAGATCTTCCGAAAGTTGCTCTCGAAGACGATGAAATGGTTCAGGT
Organism: Oenanthe javanica; assembly: GCA_008931105.1. Taxonomy (NCBI): domain Eukaryota; kingdom Viridiplantae; phylum Streptophyta; class Magnoliopsida; order Apiales; family Apiaceae; genus Oenanthe; species Oenanthe javanica. The sequence goes on along the minus strand of QRFB01006474.1, from coordinate 26,628 downwards.
AAAGTGCATTAAGAAATAACTAAGTATAAATATGTTAATTAAAATATAAGATCACTGCTTACTGAAGAGATACAGATGTACAATATAATCTATTAATTGTGCAATTCTTATTGACCAGATTACTGGTGACCTAGATGTTGCTGCCAATGCTCTGTTGCAAGTAACCTTGCGCCTAAGATCCAATACATTTGAGATGGAGGGAGCTGTCTTGGCGCCCGCTGTGCCTTACCTTCCAATGTCGGTGGACATGTCAGACAGCCCAAGATATGAGGGCCGTGATAGTAAATCACGTGGACGTGGATATTCATCGTCTAGCAGATATGATTCTAAGGATTATCCCCTGAATGATGGCTATGGTAGTTATGGTGGTTCACAGGTAATCTGGATGTGTTTTAAATATTAACCATATCACATTGTTATCCACTGTTCCAAATAGTTCTATGATCTTTGGAGGGAATGTTGGAACAGCTATGATATTTATATATTAGAACCAACTACTATGATACACATCCTCAACACTTTTATTAATCTTCACCAGGGAGGCGGAAGTGGTTATGGAGCATATGGCGTCTACTCTGGCCGTTCTGGAGGTTCTGGGTAATGTTACATTGTTTTTAAGTCATGTTTTGCTTTTCCATGCGGCCAGAGTTAATATATACTGCATGTTATTGTTTGATTGTCAATTAGTTTCTAGAATCCCATGTGAAATTTTTTTGTTGCTCTGTTCATCGAGTGAAAACCCTAAAGTCTGATCATAAATCCATGTTACCAGGTTGTATGGTGAGAACCCTGTGTCCTATGGGAAACATCATGGTTATTAGAGCCCCTGGTCCCTAGAGCCTGCAGGTAGATAATGCCTACTCTTTTGTATCAGATATTCGTTAGCAAGTTGCTCTAAATTTTTAATAGTCAGCATATAAGATAGTTACAGAGAATTTTTATTCTATCACCGAACATCCTCTATCTTGATTTCTAATCTATTTTCTTCTGTTTCCTTCCCTCTTCCATCGAAACAGCTTGTGATCCATGATGCCTGAAGCCAGCCCATTACCCCTTTGATGATGCCTCCAGCCTAAACCAGAAGACCTGAAGACCTGAATATGAGAAACTTTGTTCAATTTTGGCCCACCTTTGTTACTTAGTTTCATGTGGAACAACAAGTCATCAATAGAAATCTTTGGCCTTGCACCTAGTCAAACTAAGATCATAAGTATCAAGACCATCTGCTGTCAAGTTTTCTTAAAATGATTTTGTTTATTTTATTTCCAATTAAGTTTGCTTTGATGCTGTACAATTAATGAGGCTGTCCAATCATTTTTTCCCCCTTCAATGGCAGTAATTATTCCTAGAGAATTAAGGATGTGGTAGTTTCACTTTGGTTTGTTTGTCTGTGTTGTTTTAGTTTTTTGTTTATTTATTAAATTTAGAGTTTTGTAGCTTGCAAGATGCTTTGTTTTATTTTTATATGATAAAATATTATAGAAGTATGTTTTCCAATTTTTTTGTTGAGAAGTGGATATTTCTGGTGGTAGAGTTATGATAGTTGTGGGGACCCGGCCTGGAGGCAACAGCACTACCAGTGCTGTTGTCTATCAGGGGGTTATGGCTACTATTCATCATGAAAATCTAGTTCTTTATACTAAATCAGGCATATATGGTCAACTCGCGAGTTTTTTAAATATAGGAACATATCTTACCTTTCATGCAATCCTTGGCTCGATTTGATGAAAGTAGTTTTTAGTCACCATCTGGTAAGTTCTTTTTGTGGTGTTCTTATATATGCAGAATAAATTCTTGGTATGAAATCTTGTCATTGACATGGCATCGATTTAAATTATGATAATGACTGGATGATTTGAGTTACCCAAGCTGTGCCAGATAGTAGCATGTTTCTTTTTTACACATGATAAAAATGAATATTTGTTCGATAAAGATCACCTATTGTAGCAGCTGCATCAAGTATAATGCTAGCGGACTTGCTAGCTACTTTCTTGGGTGGCTGGATTTATAGGAACTATGTTTCCGTTAGCCAAAAAGAACATGTCTTTGACTACAATTATAATAATTCTTATTATATGCATATGTATGCGTACAGTTTTTATAGTTCTGAACTTCATATTTGATCATTACTAGGTTAAGAAACAGAGGCAAGTGTTATTGATCTTTAGGTGGACTTGTGCAAACATTTACACAAGTCTATTATATGATGTGTGTGCAAGAGTCGGGGAACTTGTGAATTTTCTGTAATGCGGAATTTAACCCTTATGTTTTGCTAATAGAAAAGATAAATAATATACATTTTTTAGAAGTCATCTCCTCACACCAACCTCCATCTTTTCGTTTGTTTTTTTTTCCATAATATTTTTAGTTTTTGGTCACTCTTCATAGGGATCACTGTAGATACATGTGTCCTCATATATAAATGTAATAGTTTATTTATTTGATCATATATGAAATTTGTGCTTTTGTTTGATCTGCATATAAAGATAGAAGACAAAATTTTCTACCTTAACCTGTCAAAGGTTTACAACTGTCGGTTAATTCTTTGGTTGATGCTATATATATATATATATATATATATTGCTATCAAGCTATATATTCTTTGCAAGCACCTTTAAATTGTAGTGTTGCCAAAGACTAAAGACAAGCAGATTCGTGACATGTGTTTGCACCCCTTTAAGTGAGCATGCCTGCTGCAGGAGACTTGTTTTATAATGACAATGTAGTTTGGCTAGCCTTTGACTTTATAAGGCTAGTATTAGACCATTGTAAATTTGTGCAATTGCATCAGAGATTCAGAAAGATATGTCACTTGATCAGCATTAGCCTTGATGTTAATAATAGTGCTTTAGAGTTGCTCGATCGCCCCACCTGTCACAGTAGGTTTTCTGTGCAGTTCTTCATTGCTGAAGTCCAGAAGTTCCTGGATTGCTAATTCGGTGGCTGCAAGTGGTCCCTGTACTTCTAGAATTAGTGGATATTGTTCACTTGTATATGTTGTTTCTTCCACTTATAAATTGTCTGGAATTTTCTTTTCATTCCTTGCTCACCTATTCTCTACACCGGATGAGAGCATAAAGGTTGGGTATATTTCTTGGAATTCTTCTCAGGATGAATTGTTACAACAGTCAGCTTTATGCAAAAAAAGAAGGAAACAGAGCTGCTTGATATTGGAGGTTTTTGAATAACAAAAGAAATTTTCTTTACATGCAAGTTATTATTTGTTTAAACAGTTCTGACTGATAATTAAAATTTGAAATAACTTTAGTTTGTATTTGGAAATATGAAATTTGTATCGAATGATAAATTTTAAAATAAAAGTATATCGAATAAATTTTTTAAAATATAACTACTCCCCTCTGTTTTAGAAAATTGAGTTACATCACTATAAGCAAAAGCAGCTGTATCTATTTTTCACCTTTGGTATGTTTGGTATCTGCAGGCTTAAGTATGTCTACACCTTGATATCGAATAAAATATAAGTATGTCTGCACCTAATCGAGTTGACATGCTGTCTTTCGTAATTCAACAATGTATGCTTGTTAAAACATGCTGCATGCATAAAGCTAATACACGTTTCGTTTGGTTTTAACATTAGAAACTTAACCCTTTCTCTTTTCTTAAATATGATATAAGTCTGTAATTAATTACTAACACCTTAAGGTTTTTGGAAGGCACCCAAATTTAACATGTTTCACTGGGATTAGGACAGAAAATTAACTGATTGGTTTATGACTTGTCACTTATCAGTAATTCAGTATGATGTTTCAGGTTACTCTGTTATTATAAAAACTTTATCCACCACATCCACATTGATAGTGTTTAAGGTTAGTCTGTTATTATAAGAACCACATCCACCACATCCACATTGATAATGTTTCAGTTAATATTCTCCTACCACCTAACTCAATAAGAATAGCACTCTAATTTTTGTATATAAATGTGAGCACATTTTCACATAACATAAGCAGAAAGCATAACTTAAACTCTATTGGCAAACAAAGCAGAGGTGAAAGAGGCCAACATATTATCAAAAATGAAGGTATCACATATTGAAACTGGAGAATCTTCCAAGGCTCCAACCCCAGCAGCTGGAATTAACAGAGGCATGTCGATACTCGACGTCCTTCTCCGAATTGTTGCAATTGCTTCAACATTAGCAGGTGCTGTGGTCATGGCAACTAGTGATCAACAGCTCCAGTTCTTCACACAAGTCTCAATCTTCAATGTAGAATATGATGATTTTTCCACTCTTCGGTAACTTCAGTTTTCTGTTTATGTTTATTTCAACTTTGAAGTTGAGTATTTGCCAGAAAACGGAACGAAAAGGAAGAATGTATCAAAAAATTTACATGGGGTTTGTCTATGCAGGTATTTCGTGGTTATAAATTCGATTGCGTGTGCATATTTTGCTCTCTCTATACCACTTGCAATCTTGAACATTGTCAGGAGTTCAGCTAAACAGAGTAGAGCTCTCTTGATCATCATGGATACGGTAAATGCGTAGAGATTGTATAACCAAGTTCGGTGGCTCATAAGAAGCAGTATTAATTTTCAAGTGTTTCCACTTTCCAACATCTTGTACTAATATTGGTACATAGCAAACTATTTATGCTAATAGTGTTCAATTCTTTGATACAAGGTAACACTGGGACTGCTTATGTCGGCAGCATCAGCAGCAACTGCAATACTGTTTTTGGCGCATAATGGAAACAATTCGGCCAACTGGAACTCCATATGCAACCAATTTACTGATTTTTGCCATCGAGCCTCTGCTTCATTGATCGGCTCTTTCATTGCCATCGTCATTCTTCTGCTTCTCATTTTGATGTCCACAGCAGCACTGGCACGGAGCTAAAGTCTATGTTTGATTAGTTGTGGGACTTGTGTGCATTTAATACTTTGTTTGTACATGACGTTTTAGGTTTTGGTTTGTCATGTATGTATTTCACTGGTTTTTACATTTACGTTTATATCAAGCAAGGCCATTGTTCTACTGCTTTCCGAAAGGTTATGAACTACTTACAAGTTGTTGGTACGCAATTGAATTTTATTTTATATATACTAGCGCATTACCGGTGCGAACCACGGGCTTAGTTCAAATTATTCAATAAAAATAATTTTTTATTATATTTTATTATTTGAACAAATAAATAAAATTTATATTAATTCCTTATTTATATTTTTAACATAATAGTAACGTGATGAACCCACACGGTTAACATATAAAAAATAAATTTATATGACTGAAACAAACATGTTAATATATTATATAGATATATATGGTAATAATCAGATGCAAATTTTTTAGCGTGAGAACCGTGAAAACTTTCATTAAATTTTGCAGAATTATAATAAAAAAATGCAAAAAAATGTTTAGATAAACTTTTTATTATAGTTTTGCAAATAAAATTATGGGTTTGTACTATTTTTTTCATTTTTTATTATGATCTTCCAGAATTTAGTAAAATTTTCACGGTTCTCACGCTAAAAAGTTTGTAGCGGAGTGTTACCCTAGATATATATATATATATATATATATATATATATATATATATATATATATATATATATATATATATATATATATATA
>QRFB01006474.1:1749-20957 GCA_008931105.1 Oenanthe javanica | reverse complement strand
TATATATATATATATATATATATATATATATATATATATATATATATATATATATATATATATATATATATATATATATATATAAATTATTTTTAATATCTTAAAACAGGTAAAATCAGTTATAATACGTGTATGGTAATATTGATCATATATATTACGATCAATTTTATAATGATTAGTAAAATTGTATATGTTGATTGTAATCTACAAATTATTATGGCATGTTTGGGAATATGAATTTAATTTGAAATTCTTCATCAAATGACATGTTTGGTTAATTATAAAAATTTGGATTTGGATTTGGATTTCATTTGAATTCCATGTAATTCAAATATTAGTACAAATATAAGAATTTAAAATGACAACTCAAATCTTGTCATTTGAAATCCATCTTTTAAAATGAAATCAAGGTTTTCAAATACAATCTAAAACAAATTGGCAAAGTTCAAAAATAATTAAATTTTATATTAAAAAAAGTGTTGTCTATTAACAATAGTATAAATTAGTGTATTTATATTTTTTCTATTTGAATATATATATATATATATATATATATATATATATATATATATACACATACATATATGTGTAAGTAATTAAAAATATTAAATTAATATGATTAAATAATTTAAAAATAATAAATTTAGATGGTATATCATATATAATCTCATGATATAAGCTTAAATAATTTATATTAAATTTATAATTATTTTAGTAAATAAATAGTACAAATCATTATGTTGATTAAATTCTAATTCATTTATATTTATAGGGTAAATATATATAATTTTTTTAAGGAGTTCATTTATTAATAGTATTGAATTGAAAAGAAAGGGTTAAGATAATATCAAACTCAAGTATTTTGTTTAATTGAGGAGTGAAATGAATCCGTTTAAAATTTAAATATCGATAAAATTATAGGGTAAAATCAGAAATTATAAATAATAAAAAACAAGTCAGTACAAAAAATTGGTAATTTTGTATCACCGAATACCGTTAATTTTTTTTTAAAATATAATAGAATTTTATTAAAATTATTATAAAGCTATATATATATATATAGGGTCCTGCTCAAATAGAAAATAACTTAGAATAGAAAATAGAAAATAAGATCTACACCACATATTCAATCTAATCTAATGGCAAGGGGAAGATCCATACACAAATCAAATACACCCTCATACACCCAATCCCACATAATCTCTCCGTTTTTAATTTGATTTTTCCCGTTAATTAGTGAAGTTTTTTTCAAATCTAACTTCACCACATTTTTCTCCATCTCCCAACAATCAGTTTGCATACCATATGTGATATATTCCGGTGACTTTTATTTTTTCGACGATTTCCATTATTTTTTGTGAACCCAGGATATATAATTTAGTGATTTCTGTAATACAAATTAGTGATTTCTATAATACAAATTAGTGGTTTCTGTAATATAATTTAGTGATTGAAGTTTGAATCTGATAAGTGACGAATTTATTTTAATTATAAATTATATTTGCCGAAATATAGCACATATGGTATGAAAACTGATCGTTGGGAGATGAAAAAAAATGTGGTGAAGTTAGATTTGAAAAAAACTTTGCCAATTGACGGGAAAAATCAAATTAAAAACGGAGGAGAATAGATGGGATTGTGTGTGTGAGGGTGTATATAATTTGTGTGTGGGTGCGGTAAGGTATAATGATAAGGTTTTCTATTTCTCATTTAAGCTATTTTCTATTTGAGCAGGACCCTATATATATATAAAAATTAGTGTAATAGTTAAATTGTAATTAGTCGGCTTTTGCGCACGTGAGTTTATATAAAAAAAGTTGATAGCTAAATTCTAACTTTATTAAAAAATAGATTTAAAGAATGTTGCTATAATATAATACAATTAAATAATAAATATTGTTGAGTCAAAAAAATAAATAAATATTGAATTTAAATAAAAATTAGAAGGATATATAAAATTAACTTATTCATAAATATAGTTTTCTTTGGATTTTATTAAGAGAGTACCCTTAAATACATTATTAATTAGAAACTTATATGTCCTACACATATAGAGTACTAATTGGAGACTTATATGTCTTACATTATATTCTACAATATATTATAACAAAATATAACTCTTATAGTACTTTATTTAAGGTATTTCACGTAACTATTGTCATTTTATTTATAAGGAGATGATTAACTATAACCAAAAGAGTATTGAAATTAATAATGCAGTGAAAACATAGTTCGTATGTGTGCGGTAAATTTTAATTTTAATAAAAGATAAATCTAAAGGGTATTAAAATAATATAAAAATATTAAAATCAAATAAAATTTAAATGAAAATAAAACTGTAGAATGAAAATAAATAGAAAATTTTAAACATGAATATAATAGTAGAATGAAAATAAATAGGATTTTAAAATAAATAGGATTAGAGGGGTTAAACCAAATTTGATAAATAAAAATTACCATAAATAGGGAGATTGTTAACTGTAACAGACATATAACATTGAAATTAATAATTCACTAAAAATAGAGTTTGTGTTTGTGCGTTAAATTTTAATTTTAATAAAACCTAAATCTAAAAAGTATTGAGATAATATAAAAAATGAAATTAGATAGAATTTAAATATAGATAAAACTGTATGATGAAAATAAAAAGAAAATTTTAAATAGTAAAAAAAATAGCAGTATGTGAATAAATAGAATTTAAATATAAATAAGATTGGAAAAAGAATTTTAATAAAGTTAAAACTGTAAGGTGGAAATAAATAAAGATATAATAGTAGAATATGAATAAATAGAATTTAAATAAAAATAGGATCTTTGAAGTTCCAAATTTGGTCACGAAAGGGGATTTTGCTTATTTTAGAAGGGTGAAACCAATTTTGATACATAAATACCATAAATAGGGAGACTATTAAATGGAACAGACAAATATCACTGATATTAATAATTCATTGAAAATAAAGTCTTTGATTGTGTGGTAAATTTTAATTTATTAGAAACTAAATTTAAAAAATATCGAGATAGTATAAAAAAATGAAATTAGATATAATTTAAGTAGAGATAAAACTATATGATGAAAATAAAAAAACAGTAAAATAATAGTAGTATGTGAATAAATAGAATTTAAATATAAGTAAGATTGGAGAAAGAATTTCAATAAAGATAAAATTGTAGGGTGTAAATAAATATAAAAATTTAAATAGAGATATAATAGTAGAATTTAAATAAAAATAGGACTGTATGTGTGAAACCAAATTTCAATAAAGATAAAAGGGTGGAAATAAATAGGGAGATTTAAATAGAGATATATTAGTAGAATTTAAATAAAAATAGGATTATAGGGCTAAAACTAAATTTTAGAATACTAAATTTGATCACGAAATGGGGTTTTGTTTATTAATAAAAGGTATAGATTATGGAAGTGATATTTTGGCCTACTAATAGTTCTTGATGTTTGGATCTGAGTTTTGACAACAAGCTAAAGGATACGATGTTATTGTATGGTCGCAATCAGAAGAAAGGGTCATTCTTCAAAGCAATTGACGAACAGAATCGAGACATGACCATTAACGTCTCAAAGTCGTAGATCATCACCATAGCCTTTGACATGTCTTCGTCTATGGAGTGTGGTTACACCAAACGAATAGAGATTTAAGGTGAAATATTCAATCTATATCCGATGATCATCGAAGTAGATGACTTAGGAGGGTTCAAACTCGAAAGGGTACCGACTCTAAAAAACATGTCATGATAAAATCCGATATATATTTTTACTATGGATTTGTGGGAGATTGTTAGAAAATGGAAATATTGAAACCTAAGTTTGTAGGCTCTTGATGAAATTTTCAAAAACTAACGGTTGGTAATTCATCCTTGTTATAAGGACTTGAATTATCAGTTATGGATCTAAGACATTTTCTTAGTGTAATCCATAGAGAAATGAGAACCAAGTGGCATACTTGAATGAGTGATGTGAGTTATCCCACATGAAATTTTAAATATTTTTAACATACTTTTTCAGGACCTTGAAAGGTTATTTCAGGGGCCTTGAAAAGTAAGTTCAAGCCTTGTAAATGGAGCAAATTGTTTCAGGACCTTAAAGAGCATGTTAGGGTCTTGAACTGGGCAGGAACAATTTTCAGGGGCCTGAGTTTTGGCTTTAAACGAGAAAGGAATATTTTCTTTGGCTTTAAACATTAAAGTAATATTTTATATGTGTATCTATATATCTATGAGTAAGTATTATTATTTAATAAAATAATAATAAGGCTCTAATATATATATATATATATATATATATATAAATATACATACATGGATATAATATCTTTTAGAGATTTTGTAATATATACGTTACAAATTGGGGGAAGATATAGATATATCAAGAAAAACCCTATAGTCATTGGTTGGAGATATACTCTCATTTTCTCTCTATCTCCTTCTCTCACATATACATAAGATACATATCTTTTGGGTGAAATGAGGTGTGGTCCCCGTTACACTCTACTGGTCTGTGCCAGAATTATGTTGTGATGTTTTATTCTGGAAGTAAATTTGCGGCATCCCAACACAACTAGGTGGGGTGAAATTCTCTTTAAGAACAGTTGGGTCTTCTCAAAGGCTCGGCAACTCAGCTGATTGTACTATTTTGTTGAAAGTTACCGTGATAGATAAGCTTTCTGATTCTTTCTCTCTAAATTAATTATTACTGATTGTTAGTTATTTCGACCTTCGTGTTTGTTTTATTATTTGGTTTTGATTGTTATTGTTCTTGAAATTTCGATCATATACATGTGAATATAATTGTTGTTTGTGAATTGTGATTTCCAACAGAATTACCTGTGCGGAACCTATACACAACAACCACTATACACACATATTGTTATACCTTTGTTCATATGTATGGTTTCGTAGGTTTAATTATTTCTGCACCTAATCTAGTTTACCTGCGTTGCTGTCTTTCGTACTTGATGAGGAATATATCCTACTTTTAAAATTGGTTCATGCATGGCATCAGGTTAAACCCTTTCGTTGTTTTAGAAAAAAAAAAATTAAATGCATTCTTTTGCAATTTGCAGTGAGATTAGGTCCTTGATTCAACTAACAAAACCTAACTGATAATAATATGATGTCTTCGAACTTTATATCCATACCACCACATCCAAATTGAAAGTGTTTCAGTTTAGAATCATTTGACAACCTAACTCATTTAAAATCCCACTCTAATTTAGTATATAAATATTGAACATATCCTCACATTCCATAAGCAAAGCAATCACAACTTTAACTTCATAAAAAGTTATAAAGAGATTAAAAATAGTGGAGAGATAGGCCAACATACTATCAAAAATGAAGTCATCACAAATTGAAACTGGGGAAGCTTCCATGATTCTAAAGTCGCCAGCAGCTGGAATTAACAGAGGAATGACGATACTCGACATCATTCTTCGACTGGTTGCCATTGCTTCAACATTAGCAGCTGCTGTTGTCATGGCAACTAGTGATCAACAACTCCAGTTTTTCACACAAGTGGCTATATTTAACGTAGAATATGATGATTTCTCTACTCTAAGGTAACTGCAATTTTCTGTTTATGTTTGTTTCAATGTGAAGCTGTATCTTTCAGTAAAACAGAACAAAAAGAAATGATGAGTCCGCAAAATTAACACGAGGTTTTGTTGATACAGGTATTTTGTTGTTATAAATTCGATAGCCTGTGCATACTTTGCTCTCTCTATACCGCTTGCCATCATGCAAATTGCCAGGAGTGCAGCTAAACAGAGTAGAGCTCTTTTGATCATCATGGATACGGTAAATTCATAGAGATTGTATATCCAAGTTCATTAAATCATAAAAACTATTATTCCCTTGCAAGTGGTTCCTAATTACTCTCTGGTACTAATACCATGTGTAAGAACTTTTCTTACCAAGCTACGATATAACATTATGTATATTTATAATTTTTTTAGTATTGAACTTAGACACACATACTGTTTTGGTTTAGTACTTTTACTGATAGTGTTCAAGTTTTGGATGCAAGGTGACACTGGGGCTACTTGTGTCAGCAGCATCAGCAGCAACTGCTATACTGTTTTTGGCGCATAATGGGAACAACTCGGCTAACTGGAACACCATATGCAACCAATTCACAGATTTTTGTCATCGAGCCTCCGCTTCTTTAATTGGTTCTTTCATTGCCATTGTCATCCTCATGCTTCTCATTTTCATGTCCACCGCAGCATTGGCACGAAGCTAATGCATACGTTTGATTATTTGTGGGGCGTGCGTGCCTATCCTGTACTTTATTAGTAGATGATGTTTTAGGTTTTGGTGTGTCATGTATGTATTTCACTGTTTTTTATAATTACATTCAATCAAGCAAGGCCATATTTGTACTGCTTTCGAAAAGATTATGAATTACCAATGTACTATTTCTTATACATGAATTGATTGCACAACTGTGATATTTGATTCCACCAAAACACAACAGAGTAAATTGTTCAAACATAAGTGACTTGAGGGAGCAATGAACTAAACCCAAGTACAAAATAACTGGTGTTAATATACAACATAATTTATTTTTCATACTCCTTCACCCCGGAAATCGCAAAGCTAGGCTCGATTCAAAGTTATAAAAAAATAAATTACTATTGTTGTTGGCACATCTTAATAAAACTCAGTCAGTTTGCATTCAAAAAAAATATGAGATGGACTAATTGACTTGGATCAAAAATAACATTGAGAAGATATAACACTCTACCTCAATATATTTCGTTCGCACATAAAACCCCCGATTATGAGCAAGATAAAGAGCTGATCGACTCTTACAATTGCACGAAGGTGTCCTACCTCATTCCCTTGGATTGTACAGCAAAATTATAAGCCACTTGCGCTTGTAACTCATGTTTGTCATAGATTGATACTCGGCCTCAGTGTAAAAACGATGTTTTTTTGGGTGTAAATAATTCGTTATATTAGCTACCTGCTCACAATCAATAACATGAACATCTATCTTACACGAAACAAGCAGAACAACGAGAATTAAATCACATCAATCATCCTGCATAATACATTTGTCTGAAATTTATATGATTCACATTTTTTTTTAATTTTTTTCATCATTCATCTATCCTGACATATTCAGTGTGATTATTTCATTGTTTCTTTCCTTAAAGTTTGAGGAATATTCACGTCAACATATGATTTGCATACATAACTTAAGCCGCCATAAATCAGGATTAGGCGTTGATTAATGGAGTTGGATGGAATACTTTTTGTACACAAGATAAAGCAAGAGAAGAGCAGGTGGATTCTTATAAAAATTCAAACCACCTACTAGTGTTCGTTAATTATTATTACTTGTACGAACGTCAACTCGGTTACCATAATCATGTACCCTCTCCACATCAATGGCGAGGTCTTGAACATATTTTAATCTCCAGATTAGTATATAAGCATGCATACATTCTTACATATCATAAACAAGTTGAAGCCTAGAAACAACAGCTTGACTAAACTCATATTTTCTAGAGCTTATCAAAAATGATCAAGGCATCGCAATATGAAGCTGTCGAATCTTCTAAGCTTTCTCCTCCTCCTCGGAGTAACAGAGGCATTTCCATATTAGACCTCATTTTTCGAGTTATCGCACTTGGTGCAACTTTAGGAAGTTCAGTGGCCATGGCCACAAGTGAACAACAACTCCCATTTTTCACACGGTTCTTGAAATTCGACGCTCAGTATGATGATTTCCCAACTTTCGCGTAAGTTTATGTTATGTTTTTGCCTATAATGTTTGGTTACATCAATCCAATATTTTAGAACAAATTTAAGAAAAGTATAAATTTTTGTTCTTGCACAGGTTCTTTGTTTTGGTAAATGCACTAGCCTGTGGCTATTTCGCGTTCTCTATTCCACTATCAATCTTACTCATTGCCAGAAGAGGAGCGGAAAAAAGCAGGATTATCTTGATTATTTTGGATTCGGTAAGTATAACTTAACTATTTAGTAAATTTAATAATCTCTCTTGTTAAAGCTCAATTATAGGACCTAAACATTAATATATTTCGTGACTTTGCTAGGTAATGCTGGGACTACTTACTTCTGCAGCTTCTGCAACCGCGTCCATTTTGTATCTAGCACATTCAGGGAATGGTTCAGCTAATTGGCTTGCAGTTTGCCAGCAATTCAGTAATTTTTGCCACCAAGCTTCTGGATCGTTGATCGGTTCTTTTGGTGCAGTTGTCATTCTTATCCTGCTGATTATGATTCAAGGCACAGCATTAGCACGACGACACTAATACCTTCTTCTGTAGACCATATATATAATGTGTGTACATGGCTGGTTTCAAGCAACTAACTGTTGTGACAACCTGTTTGTTACCCATTATCTGTACGTTCTAGAGTGTGTGCTTACTCGCATCATATTTATGTTCGAGTTGAAGTGTCATGTGTATTATTTTTCTTTTTTCTTTTTTTGCTATATTATTATTTTTCATTCACTGTTGTTTCACGATTCCCTGACAAACTTATCAGGTTTTGTTTATGTGATATGTGTAATGTATGCACTGTTTTATTGGATTCTAATCTGTTAGAATATGTTTTGATTTTTTAAATTTTAATAATTGGTTAATGTTGTCCAAGTTTTTAGGATAAATAAGATTAGTTTTGATTTGAATATTTTTGAATTGCAATAGGTTTTTTAGAGATAAGATGTATTAGCTTTATGTAGCTCATCCACGTAATAATGATATATGATAAAAGCTTAGGTTATGTTTTTTATTATTCATCATGCTGATACACATGTATACACATTTAAACCTACATGATCGAAGACTATGAACTATTGCACAACTATGACAATTCTCAGGTTAGAGTTAGAAACTTCACACTTCTGCTGCAATCAACTGTTTTTTAAAAGCAATAATAATCTTCGTAACAATCGATCGTTAACTAATTTTTTAAAAGAAAAATCTTTATAAGATCATAATATTTGATAAGGCCGAAGCTTAAGTAATTCTACCTCCGTCCCACCCAATTGTTATCCTTTCGGAGAGAAGGTCCGACACGCATTTTAAGGTGCATATAAAGTATAGTTCCATAACTTTTTTTTTTTTTCTGAATAAAAATTTAAATTATGGAACTATACTTTATATGCACGTTAAAATGCGTGTCGGACCTTTTCTCCGAAAGGATAACAATTGGGTGGGACGGAGGGAGTATTTGATAGCAAGAATAGCTAAACTCTTTCATCACCGTTGGCCCTATATGTCACATTAGTGAGAAAAAATGCTCAAAATGGCACATATCGGAGAAATGGTCCCAAATGTCACTCTAAAATGCTAATTCGTGTCACGTTTACTCAAAGCGCTACATCGTGTAGCGTTTTGAGCAATTTATTTTTTAATTTTTAAAGTTCAAAACGCAAGATGAAGTAGAGTTTAAGGGCGAAATGCAAGATAAAGTAGAGTTTTAGGGCAAAACGCTACTTTAATTTGGGTTTTACACGGATTTTTTTTAAAAATATTTGTAAAATGAAAAACAATACTTAGCTTTTAATTTAAGTTTAATATTTCTAAAGCAATCAATTCAATACTTAGTTTTTAATTTAAACTTAATATTTTTAAAATCCAATTAGGGAATTGATGAACCCTAATATATTAAAAATGGTTAAATTATGGTCCTAACTTTAATTAGGGTTTAAGGCTTAAAGATCCTAAGCCCTAAACCCTAAAATCGAACATTCTATTACAAGCTTATAAATTCAAATGCTTAACTTTTAATTTAAGTTTAATATTTTTAAAACCCAATTACGGAATTGATGAACCCTAAAATATTAAAAACGGTTAAATTATGTGTGTTTGGTTTTGGGGGTTATGTTTTTATTTTATTTTAGTATTAAACACACTACATTAAATATTGGTTAAAGGAGAAAGACAATAGGATAATGATAGTTTAGGGCCTTGGGCATTGCGCCTTACAGAGAATAGCTGGTTGAGGCCCAAAGCAGGAACCCCGTGGCTGTGGACTGGGCTCTGTGATACAGAGGTCTTGCCGATTTTGTGTTATCTACTGTTCTTTAACTTTAATTTACAGTATTTTTGCGTATTATTCAACTTAAATTTACAATTTTCATCCTACTCGATGCTAATTATTGTCTGCTTTTTTTTTTATATCGATGGTCGAATAAAAAGGTGTTGTATTATTGTGTGTTCTACAGATAAATTTTACTGTGTTACTGCGTGTACTTCAATTTTCATCCTACTCGATACTAATCCTGACTCAGCTCGGTGGTGTATCTTACATCAGCATTGAGCATTTCAACTATTGACAAAAGGAGGTGCCATGTGATTAACCTTGACCGGATAAGAGCGTAGATATTGCACAAAAATTAGTCCACTAGCTGGGGGCCAATCATACTGAACCCGCTAATAATATTTCTGCTAAGCACACAGATTAGAAACATGCATTAGCTCTTAGTATTAGAGTAAAATCATTAACCACTATTAACTACAACTACAAGTAACCGCACAGTTTCTAACCATTCATGCTAGTTCATTCTACTTCAAGGTAAAGTAGATTAACTCTGGGCTCTGGCTCTATTTGATAGTTAAGGTAACAATATATTAAAAAGATTTGTACAGTTTTGAGTTCGATTCTCGCTCACCCACTCACCGTATACCATTTCATGGTACCAACCACAGACTCAATTATAGCAACAATTAATTTCATGAGATTTGAATAATTCAACCAATAGTTGTAAAAATCGCTAGACGATTCGTTATCCTCCATTTAACTTGCATATTAACTTCTCTGCGATTAGATTGCACAAGAAAGCACCAGAAGTCTTGATGATTAAACCTCTTGGTCATTTTCAGTTACCTATACGCATATATATACCTGTCCATATACATACGATATTGAACCCATGCATGCACCAACGGCATTGAGGCAATCCACACTAGACAACTTCAACTGGTCCACGCGGGCATCATATGATACAATATATATTATTGTCTGTTTTGTGATGTTGTTGTCTGCCTATTTGACCTTACTATTTATGACCACTATATGTTATAACACGACAAAACTCACTAACCTTCTCCAATCCTTTTGCTCCTTGCCACTTGTACTAGATTACAACATTGTTTGCAACTTACATACTCCATCTCTCCATTATTTACGAATACAAAAAGAGAATAAACATTCCACCTTTTTCTTGGATCATATTGAGAATATGGGCGGAGGAATAATATCGATCGATAAAAGCCTTTCATACGTGTTAATTCTTTTATGATAGGTGTTAGAAGCCTAAAACCCGAACCTGTACCCGAACCGCGGTTATCAATTTTCGTAAAATCTTAAAGCTTTAAAAAAAAAATTATCGTATATATTACTCACTAGTTTGTTCTTAATTTTTTTTTATCATGGAACCGAATTTAGAGGGAAGGATCGATAGCTTAACATTTATTCCTTTAACTAGTGGAACATATATTATTGTTTTCTTTATCCATATATAGATAATATTGTATATATATTCAACGGACTTTATTGAAATTCCTACTTTAAATTTTTCGTCAGCGAGTGTGCAGTTGTTTATTTACTGAACTCGTGACTTCAAAAATAGACCAATTATATGTGTGAAAACTGTGAATACACACCCATAGATCAAGATAATAAAATAAGAGTTTTATATCAAACTATCTATCAATTTCCACGACTAACTCATTTAAACCATTAAAGTGTCAAAATATATATTTCGTTTAAAAAATTGACGGTCAATGTTAAGATCACGAATTGAGTGTTAATATGATGATCGGAAATGATATGTGAAAAAAGGGAAAAAATAATTAAATAACACATCATTGATTAAACAAATAAAAAAATAAAAAATAAATATTTTGTTATGATAAAATACATGCATTATAAATGCATTATGGTATATATGTTGTTGTGAAATGGGGATTATTTGACCTTCCGTAAATGAATATTAACACATACTATAATTGCAATCGCAGGCTTATGTTTTTTTTACTATAAACGAATATGATGATATATAAAAGAGTAATTAAAGAGTTATATGTAAATGAAAAAAATAAAAAATATAAGAATGAACCCTAATATACAAGTATAAATACAAGTTTGATATAAATATTTGACACTTTATCGCAATTTTAACCTTAATTGTGAAATTTTGTAAAAAAATTTAATAAAGTGATATATTTTGTCAATTTAGTACCTTAAATGAGTCGTGATGGACATAAAATAAGGTTAGGATGATGATGAGAAGAATTTTTTAAAAAAGCATGCAATACATGTCTGTTTGCTTCATTTGGAAAGCAAATTTACAATTTTCTAGCAGGAACTGAGGCATTCTTGTTGCCTTTTAATGAATTAAACCTAGCCCTTGTCTCTCTTTTTCAGCTTTCAAGTCTAGAACTCAAATATTGAATTCGCAAAAACTGACTGCTGGTTTAACATGTTACTTTCATTGTTCACTTGGAACTTGACCGAATCTGAATAGTTGTGAGACATTTCCCCCATCTCAAATGTCCGAGAAGGTGCCACAGTCATTAGATTTTGGTTATCGTAGCTCGTTGTATTTTCATTTAAAAGCTGTGAAATCGAACCAAAGTATTCCATATCCCACAGATGAGATAATGAACTAGTCCTTGGAAATTCCATTTTTGGTAGATCATTGCCAAAAGCATTACCAACAGCGTAATTATTGGGCTGAAAATTTTCTACTTTTGGCTCCTCTTCACATACTCTTGCTGTGTTTTTCTTCTTGTATATCCTACACAAAACCCAATCATCCAACTGCAGAAACACAAACAATTTGCAGATCAAGAAATGTTCAATCAACAGATATATAATTTGCCTTGAAAACATAAATATCGACAAAATTAACTTACCCTCATACTAGAACCATGCTGTTTGTTAGGAGATGATCTTGATTCATTGAGTCTATATTCATGCATAATCCAATCAGATTTAGTACCCTTTGGTGGCTTCCCCTGGTAAAAAACCAGAGCTTTTTTCACACCAACATACTTAGCCCCGCTATAAATAGCCTTATCGGTGCCAGTAGCCTTCCAATAACCCGAAACAGCAGCTCTGTTGGGACGCGCCCCATTCGGATATTTCCTGTCACGGGGACTAAAAAAGTACCATTCATTTTCTCCGAATTCAGCCTTTTCTGCACATTTTAAAACGTTGCACAAAAATAATTAGTACACATAATAACTAATACTTGATGATCACCAGACAGCCTAGCCACAAAAATGTACCCTTTGTGTGGAAACAAAATTAACACTACATAACAGACAACCTGGTAAACGATATTACAAAATTTACAGCAGATTTTTCGAAAGTTACCAGGAAGTTCCCACGGATCAAACTTATAAATGTCGACTTCTGGGATTATAGAAACAGGGCAAGGCCTCGACGAAGCTTGGTTTCGAAGATAAAACATGATTAATTCCTCATCAGTTGGATGAAATCTGAAACCAGGAGGAAGATTAGAGCTAGAGCTAGAGCTAGAGTTGATTGTCATAGTAATAAGAAAGAAATGGAAATGATTACAAGAATTAGAGAAGAGTCTACAAGAGATTTGAAAAAGAAGAGTGTTTGAAATGTTTGAAAGGAGAAAGGTAGGCAATTTATGGAGAAAATTTTTGTCGTTTTGCAGGATTACATCATCGAAAATGGTTTGGATTTGATTGGTTTGTTTATTGACTTGTTGCATTACCTCGTATGATAGGATGTGTTATGTATGAATGTGGGTAGAAATTTAATACATTTCCATACTTTATTATTCGGATAAAACTGTATATATTTATTTATTCTATGCATGTTACCATACACGCTTGTCACTTGCTGCCAAATAAATAGACATCATCTATTTTATCCTTTGCAAGAAAAAAGAATATCCATTTCTTTATCTTCATCCTTTTCTTTCTTGTGGCTTCCTACATATTGTTTTTTCTTATCATAGCTTCACATCCATGCTTTATCTCTTTGCATCCATTTTCAACCTTAGTATTGAATAATTAGTTGAGATCATTTTACACTTTGAACTCGTTACACTAGATTCATCCACACTATAATTTGTATAAATTATATATTAGCAAAAATGGGTTATAAAATATAGACCTTATATATATAAATTAAATTTAAATGTGAGTCGGTTCCGATTTAATTCCGCTAATAACCCAACTGCATCTAAATGCAATGCAGTAGGGAACTATGCACGCATTTGCAACAGGCAAAAAATTCATGCATTCATATACTTAAATAACATATAAAATAAATTATTGATCGGTTAAAACGAAGTGTACGTGAATGTTTTTATTCAACGAAGGGGGGAACAAAGGCATACTGTAATAATTAAATTAACAATTAACAATGAAAAATAAGAGTAAAGTGCTACCAACATTTAAATTTTGTTATAAAATATGTATCCCCGTCACTTGCAGGCACATTTATGTGCTTCTAAATTTAACACAAAATTGACGGGTATACACATTTTATAATAAAATTTAAATGTTAGTATAATTTTAGAATGTCAATATCTAAAATGATCTGACACAAAAAGTACAGATACACGAAATCCACTCTACTTGACAAATAATAAAGCACTCCTACGAAGAAGTCGATGGAACAAAGAGTGTGGCTTGTTTAAATAAAAAAGACTTTTCCCACTAGGGAAAGCATGTCTGGCATATAATAATATAATCTCCGAGACTCCGAGCTTTAAGTAGCTGTCAACTGCTATTTGTAAGTCGACACGTGTAAATTAACTGTATAAAAGTTTAAATACGAAGATAAACATCAAGAAATAAATTAGGTTTAGTTTGCTTGTGGTACTTATCAAGCCACCTCATCTATATATTTTCCGAATATTGTTACTGGCTTTAGAGTTTCAAAAATATAAACAGTTAATTAATTGTATTCGAGCACGTGTAATTAAATTAGAGATTAGGATCAGTTCACGTGGCGTGGTCAAATCCATCTACTAATTAGGATTTTGCATTAATTAAGTACTGCTGATTAAGTTCACGCCGTCTTAGGTCATTATTTATTTTTATTTAATTTTAAAGTATTTTTTCAGATAAAGTACATGTTTTTTTTAGAAAATATGTACGAAAGAAGGATAATGTTTTAAAAAATTAGAATTTGTGCGAATCTTACCT
This sequence comes from Oenanthe javanica, assembly GCA_008931105.1. NCBI lineage: Eukaryota > Viridiplantae > Streptophyta > Magnoliopsida > Apiales > Apiaceae > Oenanthe > Oenanthe javanica. Next base: position 5,766 of record QRFB01006474.1, on the reverse strand, counting down.
TTTTAATTGGTAAAAAAAGTAAACGAATTGATAATTTAAAATATCTTAATCTAAAATAAAGGTCCTGTTTGGCCAAACTTATTTTTCAGAAATAAGTCATTATTTTCGGGAAAAATTAGGCATGTATGTATTTTTTCTGAAAATAAGTAATTTATTTTTTAGTTTGAAAATAATATTTGGTTTTAAAATTCTAAAATAAATATTTATCTTTAAAAATATATATGAAAATATGTAAAAAAAAATGAAATAAATAACTTATTTTAAGTTTAAGGAACCCAAACGATCACAAAATCTAAATAATAAGAATTGGACGATAAAATTGATTATTTAAATTATTTATCAGCACTGATTATTTCCTATAGATGACTTTTGATCCATTCTTTGAGAAAAACAAAACAAAATAAAATATTCAGTCATATTATTTAATTATTAATCTTGTTCTGCACATAGGAAGGTGTGTGAAACATATTTTATTACATAACCGTATATTCATTGCATCTACTTTGGTATCTTTATTGACCCTCATGCAGCTCTTCACCTTCATTCTGTTATTTTTTTCCTCCTTTTGTAATCATGCACGAATTCAAATTCTTATCACCGCTGACCAAGCAATGTTACATTATATTATTAATTTATTATATACGGTAATTTAAATATTTAACTCGATAAATGAATATATTCAGAATTAGAGAATTTCTGCTGAGATTAAAAAAATTATTTTATTTTACTATGATGTAATCGATATATTTATTTATCGAAAAGTTACTGTAATGTAACCGTGTATCTAATTTGTACTTAAATTTTCTTCTAAACAGCTGTCTAGCTTATCTTAATTTTAATCAATAGTATAATATACTACTTCTATTTTCTCTAAATTTAACGTGACTATATATTATTGAGACGACAATAAGAAAATCACGTGGTACATTTCATGTGACTGCCCTTTGAGTACAATTTTTAAGTCGCAAGTTTGCAGAACTAAGAAGGATAAAGAACATGTTATAAATATATACATACGATAGTGTGTGTGTGTATATATTATACACGGTTGTATAATGTTTCAATGTGTTAGCTGTTAGTTATGGATAGTTTCAACAAAGTTGGTTTAGCAACCTTTGTCTTATCTAGGGCATGGGGATAATTTGGAAACAAGTGAGTTATAAAAAACATCGAGTTGAAATGTGTTGGATAGAATTTAATTTTGCAACTATAAATTTCAACATGACGTTTGACTCGGTTTGTTAATGCATCAGCAACGTTTGGACTTGGGTTAATGAGATATTTGCATGATCATTGTAGGCATTTCTTTTGTGGGTGCCTTGGTCCTTATTTGAAAGTCTTGTGAGGGATGAGGATTGAGTCCAAGGATGATTGAATAGGGTTACGTGATTGTAAAAATATTACGCGAGCTTTTTAATTCAATAACTTACTAAATAATTTGAGACATTCAAGATTTAATCCAATAATTTAGTAAATGAACCGATAATGAATATTCAAGGTGTTTGGAGTTTCTCATAAATAATTTAAAATTGAAATATATATATATATATATATATATATATATATATGGATATTTATCAAAAATACTTTTTTTATATATAATTTTACTATCTTCTGTTTTTTTTTATAAAAATATAGTTTGTAACTAAAAATAACCAAATGCAACTTTTTTATAGACAATTTGTAACCAATATCAACCGAATGCAACTTTTTTCTTGAAAAATTGAAGTTAGTCGTGGTTGCATTTGATGTTGATTTTAGTTGTATCAGGTTGCATTAGTTGCAAAACTGTATTTAAAAAAAATTAAGATCATATTTTTGCAAAATAAAAAATAAAAAAAACGTATTTTTATAGTTAAAAAAAGTTTAATATTTTTAAAAAAATCCCTATATTTTTTAATTTATAATGTACTCATTGGGACCAATTAATTTGTCCCACGACTAATTACATAGTATTTGATTTTGTAACTTCTACGAATTCTATAATGAGCATGATTGTTGATGATTATTTAGGTCGCTAATCTTATTTTGTGCCCGGAAATAAGTATTTATTTTTGAAAAATAAATTTGTAAATAAAATTATTTTTAAGAAATAATTACTTATTTATATATATATATATATATATATTTAAAATAAATATTTATTTTTAAAAAATAATATTTATTTTTAAGAAATAAATTTAACCAAGAGGAACCTTAAACGGGTCATCACAAATTCACAATTTCGATCTTATAGAAGTTCATAAGGTCAAAGATACGGTTTTTTGCATTTTCAATTCTCAAAAGGTATGTTGGACTTGGCGGCCGTAAAGATTGCTGGACACCTATTTTAACAACTTGAAAGGCAAGTGTTAGAAAGCTAATAACACATGCGAAAGGCCCAAGATTAGAACTTTATCCATTAGTCAGTGTGTGCTAAGAAAACCTTTGACAGTCCAATCCTAGAATGCTCGAGTTAGAAATTTTGAGGAACTTCAAAATTGTTGACTTCTTGACTTTTTCTTGCTAATTAATCTACCAATAATTCGCCTTTCGTTAAGATAATTTGAATTAAAATAAAACATAAAATTATTTGTGACCATCAAAATTATTATTTTTGAAAGAATGTACCAAGTTCTTGCACCAAGAAAAAATATGATGCTCAATCAATCATTTTACTAATCAAATCTATTATTAATCACATGAAAATATAAAAACTATACAAGTGTAAGTGTATAAGATATACGAGTAACAAATTCCGCCGTAAGTATCGTTGAATAGTAAATTCACTTCTTTTAAATACATATTCTACCGAACCTGCAATAATGACGTTTTTGTTCATAACTTTCTAAACTCTTCTAAGAAACTCATAAATATGGAAATTGTTTTGCGGTCTTTATATTGTTTGTACATTATTAGAATTTTCAATATAAGGAAAATTAGAAATAAAGGTGTTATGTTTTTGATATTTTTCTTCTTCATGATTGGGTCATTTTCATATTTTAATTTGTTTCCTAAGACAAATATAGTTAGTAACTTGTCAGTTTAAAATTAAAGATTTTATTAAAAACCATAATTTTAATCACTTCAATTCACAAAATAAAGCAATTATAAATAATTACATTTAAATTTATACCGGGCCAATTACATTCAAATTGATTTTGAAAAAAATGAAATTTAGTACTGTCCAAAACTAAATTTGAAAAACTAAAATAATTAAATGTGGCGCCCTCCAAATCTGGGGTCTAGACTTGGGGGTCACAAACCAACCAACAACCAACAACAGCAATAAATAATATAAACCAGAGGCACACTGATCCGCCAACATCCAACAATAATAAAATAATCAATCAGAGGCGCACTGACCCCGTCAAACCAAAGATCGCAAACATGTTATAGTATGAAATTAAGCAGCTAAAACTAAACGTAAATCCAAACTATTTTATTACACATCAACCAGTATCTCACAAACCTACACTAAAAGTTTAGATCAGTTTTACGTCTACTTTATTTTATTACAACCTTCTATCTACTGACCACTAAGACAGCTAAATACCTGGGAGGCCCGAGGGGTGAGCGATCCCGAGATCCTGCGCTGTCTACTCCTGGAAGAACTGCTGCGATGACTCATACTGACTAGCTGGCAGAGGTAAATTGAAAGCAAGGGTGAGCCAAAGAAATGCTCAGTAAATATATAAATAATCGAAATTAAATCAAGATATGAGATCTGTATAGAGAACAGAATATAACACAGTTTATTATGAAAACTGAACAGTAAATAAATCACAATTTATCTCAAACTGAAACAATGCAGTATGTCATCAAAATGAATCAACTGCTCTAAATCAATATATAATAGCCATGCTGGCAATATGGATTGGATACAACATATAATAAACACTATTGCCACCTGATCAGTTCAAAAGCAATAGGACCTCTTTATAGCCTATCGGTACATTTCTATACCCATAGTTATAACAAGGATTCTCTATAATGGGTACCAAATAGGCAAGTAATGTTAGCCTATAGGAAGATGGA
>QRFB01006472.1:16652-28072 GCA_008931105.1 Oenanthe javanica | reverse complement strand
GGGGGGGGGGGGAGTAGATCTATGTGTATGATTATTCAACGAAGTTCTTCATAAATGTTAATGGTGAAGAAGATGAATAAGAAAGAACTGTAGAGTGAGATGCAGGAGAACGAATAAATAAAATCTAATAATAAAAAAGCTATACATATGTGCATATAATGAATGGGTAAGATTTAATAAAATATAAAAAGATGAATGACTTAGATTAGTTTCTAGTTTTTATGTTAAAGTTGGTTTCTATTTGATCAATTGCCTATATATATATGTATGCATGTATGTATGTATGAAACATGTATATATGCAATTGATTACATAGAAATTAGTCTTCAACTAGAAACTAATTTAAACCACTCATTTTTTAAACTTAATCACATCCTAACCACTAATTATGTTCACACATATATTATTCTTTCATCTCGAACCCAGCTGAGATCTTCTTACTTTCTCGTCTTCTTAATCATCGTTGAAAAATCACAACCGATCTATTTTTTCTTTCTCCCCTTCACACTCTTTCTTTTGATCAATATTTATTCCTCACCCACCACTCTCTTTCCATCTATACTTTTCCTCCATCCACCCATACATATATACATGTGTATCAGTATTGATTTTTAGTAATTTTTATAATATAAATTTGTGATTTTTATAATACATAATAGATATTTATGTGATACAAATTGGTGATTGGAGTTTAAATCTGATAATTGACTAGCCGAAGTATTTGAAGTTAGTGTTTTTTTATCCAAGGTGATAGTTATTACTGGATGGATTTGGTGGTAGAGAAGAATAAAGATGATGAAGACCAAAAAGAAACAATAATGTAGAGATCGAATATGGAAAGAGAGTGGGGGAGAGCGATGTTTAATTACATAGAACAAAAATTATAGGATGACATGATTGTGGTGATAGCGGTGGTTAGAATAGATCGAAGGTCGAAGATGGTGAGATAGCATGTGATGTTCTAATGTTGTGTATATACCCGGAAGAAGGAGAAAACAGATGGGTAGTGAGTTGGGTTATATATAATAAAACAATATGACCACTTCAATTGTGGTTTCTAGTTTTTAGATAACACTAGATTTTAACTCGTGCAATGCACAAATATTTTATTTTATTAATTTAATTATTTATTTTAAAATTACTAATATTTTTATAATTTTAATATTTTTTAATATATTATAATTATATTAGTTTTTTAACTTATTTAAATTATATATTTTTACTGTTAGAAATGCAAACACTAATGCTGTCAGAGAATATCACAAACAGAGTTTATTGAAGAACAGAGTTTATGCTGACGTCATCAGAGTTTAAGAAGCTGTCGACAGAGTTTACTCTATCAAAGAATACTCAATCAGAGTTTACTCTAACAGAGAATACTCAATCAGATATTAGCAATCGATAGAGATTATGGAGATCAGAGTTTGTCAAAGAAGGAAATAGATAAATCAGAATTTGATTTGGATAGTGAATGAGGAATTCAAATAAAATTATATTACATTATAAAAGCTATCCTTATCAGTATCTGTTTTGTAATTGGATTTGTAACTGTGTTTATATAAACACAGAAGTAGATTAACATTAAAAAAAATACATAATTATTATTCTCATAACCTAGCAGCTCTTAAGAACATTAATTTTCTTGAGAGAGTTTGGTATTCAGTTCATTCAAAATTAATACAAGACAGTTCATCTTTTATATACTTGTGTTTTTAATCGATTATTTGGTACTATTATATTCAACCCCCCTTCTATAATAGTCTATTTATCTGGGTAACAATTGGTATCAAAGCAGACAGTTAATTACAACTCAAAGATCTATAAATAATGTCTGGAAACAAGTATGAAAGTATCAGAATCCCAATCTCGAAGAAGGCTGAATACCCTTCATTGAGGGTAAAGATGATGATATTCTTGGAAGCAAATGATCCTGATTATTTATACAGAATCAATGAAGGTCAGTATCCCCAACCAAACTAATGCCATTAACAATAGTGAATGAAAGACAAGTCCCTGAATACTATACTCTAAAGGACAAAAAGGAGTGGACTAATGAATAAAAATAAGAAGTCCTGAAAGATGCAAAGGTAAAGAATATTCTGCATAATAGTCTTGACTCTGTGATGTCTAACAGGGTAATTGCATGCAAAACTGCCAAAGAAATCTGGGATGCACTAGAGGTTCAATGCCAAGAAACCAAGGAGATAAAGAAGAATAGAAGATCTGTTTTAATTCAAGAATATGAATACTTTGAGGCAAAATAGAATGAGTCTCTCACTGATATCTATGACAGATTTCTTACTATGTTGAATAACTTGGCTTTGGTGGATAAGGTGTATGATAACGAGGATTCAAACACCAAGTTTCTAAGGGCTCTTCCTGAAGAATGGGATCTATAAACATCATTAATAAGAGATAGGGCTGATTTGGATGAGATGTCTCTATATGAAGTCTATGGAAGACTGATGACTCATGACTTGGAATTACAGCAAATGAATGTTGAGATAAATGTTGAAGAACCAAAAGAGAATGTATTGAAAGTCTCAATAAGAAAAGGAAAAGCTGTAATGGTCAAGGAAAACAGTGAATCAGAGTCTGAGATAAACTCTGATGCAAACTCTGATGACTCTACAGACTCTAACGTGATGGAGATGGTTGTTATGATTGTCAAAGGCTTCAAAAATATGAAATATAGGAAGTACAGAAAGCAAGGAAACTTCCAGAAGAAGCATGGAGAGTCATATAATAAAGATAGATTCAGAAGAAGAGAAGATAAAAATGGCAAATTAAAAACTCTTGACAAAGCAAAGGTCAAGTGTTACAAGTGTAACAAGATGGGGCACTTTGCTACTGAGTGTAGAAGCAAATAATCTGGGAAATCACTAATCACATCAAAGAAAGATTAGATGGATTCCTCAGATTCTGAAGAGAAAACAAATTATGCCCTCATGGCAACACTAATGCTCTTATCCTAAACTCTGATAAGGTACCAGACTCTGTCTTCAATTTTAATACTGAAAATATCCATGAATTAAAGTCTTTCTTTAGAACTCTACATGTTAGCTTTAAATCACAGTCACTTAAAAATGAAAGATTAAAATCTGAAATACAAACTCTGACTGCTAGGAATGATCTTCTTGAAACTGAAAATTCACACATGCTTAGCACTAAGAAAGACTGTGAGAATGCTATACACATGCAAACTCAGTTAGAAATACAAGTTGAATATTTGAAATCTGAGATAGCTAAAGCAAAGGAAACTTTCAGAGTTTGGACAAACTCTGGTAAGAAAGTCTAACAAATGCTTTCTAACAAGAATTGGACATCTGCATTAAGTTATGAATCTGATAAGGAGACACACAGTAAGATATACACAAGAGGAAAGTTGAGTGAACCTATGAATTTTGTTAGAGCTAGTAATGAAGAGAAGAAAACCTCTGGAGAATGCTCTAAGAATAACAAAGGTAAAGAAAATAGTGTTTCAGAGAATAAAATAGTAAATATAGGGTTACTCTAGTGCTGAACAAAAGGACCGGTCTGCTAGGCCCGGGACCGGTCCTTAAAAAGCCTGGTCTTTTTTCAAAAAGCCCGGACCGGTCTTTTTCTCAAACTGGGCCGGGCCGGGCTGAATATTTGATGAAAATGAGGGACTACTTCAGGCCTTGCAGGTTGGGCCAGGCCGAACCAGGCTTTCACCAGGCTTTTATTATTATTATTATTTTATTTTTTTTGCTAAATCTTTTAATTATTTTATTATTTGTGTCTACTATATTATATATATAAGCTTTGTTTTTTGACAATTTTTTTGATAAGACCAAAAGTATGTCTTTAGACCCTTTACCACTTGTCAGTATCTATCGGGAATACATAATATATATATATATATATATATATATATACACACATATTTAATCATAAAACACTTAAAAAATCATCACAAGATTGATACTTAGATCATATTATTCAGTCTTTTATCCGAGTTTTGAATCGGTCTTTTTTACCAGGCCAAGCCGGTCTTTTTTACCGGGCCGGGCCGGGCCAGGTTTTTGGAAAAAAATGAAGGACTTGTAGGGACTTGCAGGCCAGGCTAAGACCGGGCCGGGCTTTTTATAGGCGGGATTTATCTGGTCTTTTTACCGGGTCAGTCCAGACAGGCTTTTAAGGCCCGGTCTTTTTGTTCAGCTCTAGGTTACTCTAACAGAAGCAAATTAAAGAAAAGTTGAAGACAGTCACAAACAAAAATAAACCTAAAAATGTGAAGAGAAATAGAAATGATAAAGTAGGAATTTCCAAGGAGAATAACTATAAGAATATCCCTGATGCTCCTAGAAAAACCTATTTCACATGTGGTAATTCTAATCACCTCGCTATTGATTGCAAAAAATATAAAATGAAGGAACCTGAGAGACCTGGTTCAGAAGCTAGAAAATAAACTAGATATAAACCACAAAATCCCTGTTTTCACTATGGTAGTTTATGGCATTCAATTTACACATGTAAAGAATATCATAGTTTGTATCTCAACTATTATGAACTGTTGCCTAAACTGAATAAAAATCTTGCCTTTTCTAATCATACTGTCAAGCAAAAATATGTGATAAAAGCTTATAAAAGAAATATAAACTCTAACAGTATAAACTCTGAAAATGCAAACTCTGATAATGCAAGCTCTGTTAACATAAACTCTGATAAAAATACTTTTGCTGCAAAAGTTAACAAGTTTCAAAAGAAAGGATCCAAACTTATTTGGGTCCCCAAATCTACTAACTAATTTGCATTAAATGATTGCAGGAAAATAAGAAAAGCATCATAGTAATTGATAGTGGATGTTCTGCACATATGAATGGAAATAAATCCATACTTTCAGAGTTTGAGGAGAAGGCTGACCCAACAGTATTTTATGGAGATGACAACATAGAAAGAATACTGGGATATGACAATATTGTTATTGGAAATGTCATCATTGAAAATGTAGCTCTTATTGAAGGACTGAAGCATAATCTGTTAAGTGTGAGTCAAATGACAGACAAAGGTTATTCTGTGGAATTTCATGGAACTCATTGTGAAGTGAAAAGCAAAAAGGATGTCAAAGTGGTTCTCATTGGTCACAGACATAACAATTTATTTGAAGCTATCTTGGAGGTAAACTCTGATGGTCCCTTAACTTGTTTACTTGGAAATGCATCATCTTTGGAAAGCTGGAATTGACACAAAAAGCTGTCACTTGAACTTTGGAAACATAAATGAATTAGTGAAAAAGGATCTAGTAAGAGGTCTTTCAAAAGTTCAATTTCATGGTGGATTCTGTGATTCATGTCAGAAGGCCAAACAAAAGAAGACATCTTACAATAGCAAGACTGAAAAACTCTATTGATCAACCTTTTCATTTATTGCATCTTGATTTATTTGGTCCTGTCAACATAATATCCATTGGAAAAAAGAAATATACTCTGGTGATAGTGGATGATTACACAAGATTTAAATGGGTGTACTTTTTGTATAAAAAGGATGAAACAGCTGAGATAATTTTTGATCATATTGCAATGATTGAAAATGGATTACCACACAAGGTAAAGAATTTAAGGAGTGACAATGGAACAGAGTTTAAGTATTCTGCAATGGAGGAATTTTGTTCAACCAAAGGAATCATTCAACAATTTTTAGCACATGAAACACCTCAAAAAAATGGTGTAGTTGAAAGAAAGAACATGACTCTCATTGAAGCTGCCAGAACAATGTTAGAAGGAGTAAAACTACCTACTTACTTTTGGACAGAAGCTGTGAATACTGCATGCATTACTCAGAATCGCACTTTGATAAATAAATATGGAATGACTCTATATGAAACAATGAAGGGAAGGAAACCATATGTGAAATACTTTCACATATTTGGAAGTAAGTGTTTTATTCTCAAAACACATCCTGAACAATTGAAAAAGTTTGAACTCAAAGCAGATGAAGATATTTTTGTTGGTTATGCAACAACTTTTAAAATATCTTCAAGGACTTTCAAAGTGTTTAATCTAAGGACCAGGGCAGTCATGGAATCTATTAATGTCTCTTTTGATGAAGGAAAAATAACAGGGTTACATGACGAAGATGCTCATGAATCTCTGAGTTTTGAAAGTGAATTGCAGAACACAAACTCTAATAAGCTAAACTCTGATGAGATAAACACTGATGAGGTAAATTCTGATGAGTTAAACACTGATTCCTTAAACTCTAATTTAGATATAATTGAAACAGTAATTGAAGATTCTGCACATGTTGAGGGGGAGAAACATTAATCATTTACTGAAATTGGAGAACCAACCTCAATTATTGAAATTTCAGAGTCTGACCAAACTCTGACAAATACAAACTCTGAAACTCTAAACTATGATCCATCAAACTCAGAAACCACAAACTCTAATCACTCTAACTCTGATCATTCAAACTCTGAACAGTTAAACTCTGAGTAATCAAACACTGATGGAAGCACAACTTTAGGGGGAGGATCAATATTTATTGATGAATCATACTATGAAGGCACAAATCATGGGGAAACATCTAGTTCAAGAAATTTTCCACATCCAAGGAAATGGACCAAAGATCACACACCTGATTTGATTATTGGTGATCTAGAAAGTGGAATACAAACAAGGAAAGCTACTCAAAATGAATGTCTATTTTATAGTTTTTTTTTCTCAAACAGAGCCAAAGAAAGTTGAAGATGCTTTGAAGGATGCAAATTGGGTTACTGCAATTCAGGAAGAATTAAATGAGTTTGAAAGAAATGAGGTTTGGACCTTTGTTCCAAGGCCAAATAATAGATCAATTGTTGACACAAAGTGGGTGTTTAGAAACAAGACAGACTCTGATAGAATTATAAAAAGGAATAAAGCAAGAGTAGTTGCCAAAGGCTACTCTCAACAGGAAGGTATTGATTATGATGAAACCTTTGCACCTGTAGCTAGACTTGAAGCAATCAAAATCTTTCTTTCTTATGTTGCATACAAGAAATTCAAGGTCTACCAGATGGATGTTAAAAGTGTATTTTTAAATGGAGAACTTGAAGAAGAGGTATATGTTGAACAATCACCTGGCTTTGTCAATCTAAAATATCCAAATCATGTCTATAGATTGGATAAAGCTTTATATGGACTCAAGCAAGCACCAAGAACTTGGTATGAAACTCTGACTCAATTTCTACTTGAAATTAGTTTCATAAGAGGTACAATTGATAAAACCTTATTTTATAGAACTCAAGGTAAGGATTTATTATTGGTTCAAATATATGTTGATGATATTATATTTGGTTCCACTAATGAGAAACTCTATGAAATATTTTCAAATCTAATGCAGTCCAGGTATCAAATGAGCATGATGGGAGAAACGAGTTATTTTCTAGGGTTGAAAGTGAAACAGACTGATGAATGTATTTTCATAAATTAGTCCAAACACATAAAGAATCTACTCACAAAGTTTCAAATGCAATAATCTGCATCTTCTACAACTCCATTGGCTACTGCAACCAAGATTGATCAAGACACTGATGAGCCTGTAGATATTACAGCATACAGAGGCATGATTGGATCACTTCTCTATTTGACTGCTAGTAGACCAGATATCATGTTTTCCACATGTCTATGTGCTAGATTTCAGGTAAATCCAAGGGAATCTCATTTAATTGTTGTTAAGAGAATTTTTAGATATCTCAAGGGTACCATCAATCTTGACTTATGGTATCCTAGAGAGTCTGACTTTAAACTAATAGGCTATTCAGACGCTGATTTTGTAGGATGTAAAATTGATAGGTAAAGCACTAGTGGAAGTTGTCAATTTCTAGGTGGAAGAATTGTCTCATGGTTCAGCAAGAAATAAAAATCTATCTCAACATCAACAGTAGAGGCTGAATATATAGATGCAGGAAGCTGCTGTGCACAGATTTTATGGATGAGAAATCAACTGTTAGACTATGGTTTGAACTTTTCAAAAATTCCTATTTATTGTGATAATCAAAGTGTTATTGCAATGACAAGAAATCCATTCCAACATTCTCTGACAAAGCACATCAGTATCAGATATCACTTCATAAGGGAACATGTCATGGAAGGAACAATTGAATTGTATTTTGTTCCCATATATCAACAGTTAGCAGAGATATTCAGCAAGACTCTGTGTGAAACAACTTTTACAAGATTGGTTTATGAATTAGGAATGGTGACAAGTGGCTCAACTCCAGATAGCAAGTAGCAGACAATTAGAGGTTATGGTAAACTTTGTCAGAGTCTATGGTAAACTCTGATAGAAAATGAAGTAAATTCTGATCATTGAAACATCTAATCTCTGATCACAAGGTATCAGAGTATGTGGTAAACTTTGATAGTAAATATAAACTCTGTTTTCTGTAAACTCAGATATTAGTCTAAACTCTGAGATATTATTTATGACATCATATTTATTTATGTGACATCATATTTGTTATTCTCTGATTGGAGTAATCATTAGGGTGCGTGTATTTCATAAAAAACGATTCATATCTATGCACATATACACACACATATGCTGCATTTTGAGAATTGCACTACTCATTACTCAGCCACTCAAAAATTGCCATGTATCCCAATACAAAGTATATGCAATTGAGAGGGAATAGTTTAATTCATATTTTCACTTTGAATTATTCAACTGCATCTCATTATTTCTATCTTTCTCTCTTATTTTCTAAAACCCTAATTTCGCATATCTGTAAATCTCTGTACACCAATGGCATCAAAGGAACTCTATTTCCAAAACTTCACATTAGCTGCTACAAATTCATATCACTCTTGACTAAAACTGATGCTCCTCAAGATTTTCATGTGATTCAGGATTTTTACAGCAAATCTATATTGGGTATGCTCTTCAGGAACCCAATAACTTCTCTGTTCAATCTCTGATCAAAATCTGGTCTTTTGCAAAGTTTAACAATGTTGGTGATGACGAAGAGCCAGTTATAACGTTTCAATGCAATGGGAAACACTCAATTACTCCTGCAGTTGTTCGTCAAGCCCTTCACCTTCCTGAAGTGGCTGTGTATGATAACCTTGTGGATGATGAGAAAATAAAGGCATTTTTCAAAGAAATATGCTATGGAGGAAGCCTATCCAAGCTAGGGAGTTTGACAAGGTCCCATCTACGACAAGAGTTGAGCTTTTTCTTTGACCGCATCACAAGAGCATTCACTGCCAAATGCACCAATTTTGATGCCATTCCTCAACTGTCATAATAAATTGGGTATTTTCTGACCCATAACTTAAACTTAATTTTTCCCATTTATTGATTAGGCAGTTAGCTAGCAAGATTAGTGATAATGCACATACTGTATATTTTGCCAGGTTTTTACAGTTACTTTTTAGATATCTCTTGCCTAATGTTAGTTTTGATGTTGATAAATTAGTTAGTTTTTGTATGAACAAGAGAATTTTTGCTGATTTAACTAGAAAAGATGCAAAGAAGGAAGCTGAAGGTAAATTACCTAATCTTTTTTATCCCACATGGGTCAGGCTTCTCTTAAATTAGCAAAATGCCTACTGTGTATGGGATGGATTTTCTATCTGTGGCTATGAATCAAAGTTTAGCACCCTCTGATTCTAACCCAGGCCACCAACTAAACCCTGATCCCCAAATACTAATGCCAACCTCTGTTGTCTCCCAAAACACTACAGTTGTAACACAAACCTCTCAACAAGGGCTAAGCAAGAAAAGAAAAGAAAAATCAGTATCTGAGTCTTCTCCAAAGAAAAGAAGATTAATTGATGAACACACAGATTCTGATGAAAGTGGTGAAAGTCTGGTATTTCCATTAAAGAAGGTTGTTAAGAAAGCTTCTGAGATTCTTCCAGCTCCATTCATGAAACCGTTCAATGTCAATCCCATGCCTAAACCCATAAAGAAAAGAAGAAGACTGGTCAAGGCTGCAACCTCTGAAGCAATAAACTCTGATCAACTTCCAGCATTAAACTCTGATGCAACAATAAACTCTGACAATGTATTAAACTCTGATGAAGTAATAAAGTCTGATATTGTGGTCAAGACTAAGAAAGATGGTGATATTGCCAAGAAAGAAGAAAGTGATTCATTGGCAAATACTGCAAGTGAAGCTGCTCCAGTAATTGTATCTGATTCTCATGACAACTCACCAAAACAAATCATAAAGGAGATATCTTATGAAAGAGTAAGGAAGCTAGCAGAGGAAGTTAGAAAAGAAATGGAGGCAGAGAAATATAAAACATCTCCATCCCTTGGTAGTTCTAAGTTATTCACCAGGAAGAAGAAGAAGCAAGTCTCATTTGTCCAAGATACACAAGAACCCACCTCTCAAAGTGAGGTAGATTTAACTAATTTTTCGTCTGAAGTGGAAAAGTTACTTTTTGTCAATTGGGGAGAAGTTATGGAGAATCTTAACATATTGGTTTGTAATGCTATATCTTATTCTGAAAAGATATCTAAGGGATTTTGCTCTATTTGTTTGAAGATATGTCCTTGGAACATTCTTAGGAGAGGTTCGGCAGAAGAATTCTTTCTAGCACAATCAATGAATGAAAATGAAGATTTCTTTGAAGAGTATCAACTCAGGGGGAGTTTTTGCTAAGTAGAAGTTTTCTGGGTAAAGAAGAATGTGAAGGAGATTTTCAAGGGGCATCTGAGAAGTGTCCAAGTGTGTTCTATTTCTTGTTTCAGTGATAGATGAAGTCAGTGGAGTAGTGCAGGGAAGAAAGAAAAATATGTTTCCTGGAAATAGAACATCCTGAAGAAAAAGAGGAAGTGACTTTCATTCCAAGAGAGAACAACCTTAAGGGGAGAATGAGTTGACCTCTTATGGGGAACATAGAGAGCTGTATGTTCTAGTTCGAATTGCAAGATGAACAAGAATGATTGTTCAGAAGTCTTTACTAATGATTTGTTTCTTTATTGAAAGAACCCCATCTTTGAAGAACATTGAAGTGGAGGAAGCTAAAGGAAAATGAAATTCAGAAATTCATCATTCATTTTCAGCAACTCAGGAAATCTGGATTTAACTGATTATATCTTTCCAAAACCTTTTGTATATTATTTTCATGTCCAGTACTTTAGTTGTTTCTTGTATGTTAGTTGAGTTATCTTCTAGTAGTTAATTTTATTTAATTACTTTTGGGGGAGATTGTAAAGGGAAAGAGTATTTGATTGCTATTCCATATCNAGGAGTGAAGAGAAGTAACTCACTGCACTTTCATGTGTACTAGAAATGCTAAATGTAATCTCTGTGTAATTGTTGATGATAACTCAACAATAGAACAGGACATGTAATAATATGCAGGTGCACAGAAATCTTGGATCACAGAGTTCAGTTAAGACAAAGTATCAAAGGATCATCTACAGACTTGAAGCTCACTGGAAGAAGTTCATTAACATGTTCA
>QRFB01006472.1:0-16097 GCA_008931105.1 Oenanthe javanica | reverse complement strand
TGTAGCATCTACCCCACTTCAATGAATATAAAGTTATATTCTTGGATCTTGTTGTGTTGTGTGTTTTGGATGATTTACCGTTCATTATCTTGGTTATTTTAATGGTGTTCTTGAGGTTGAAGAAGATGATGAACAGTAATCGGGTTTGAACCAAAATAATTTTTATGTTGTCCCAAAAATAATTAATAGTCATAATTTTAATTTGGGAATCGTATTCACCCCCATCTACGATCTCCGGGACCCAACACTTATACTAAAGTCTGCTGCATTCCTCTAGATAACATAATGGAAAGATCATCAATATACAACTTGAGAGCTACAATATTCGAGATTGATGATTCTTTTGATCAAATGAAAGAGTTGAAGGAGAAGCTGAGTGAATTACTGAAGTTTGTTGAGAAGAAATTACTTGATTAGTTTCTGACTGAAGATTTTTCATATAGAAGAATTTAAGTCAAGATGAAAAACTCAAACTCTGGTATATTTGTCTCTATGTTTCTAACATCATAAGTAAAATTTATCTTTTACTGAATAAAGCATAAATTGAGGGAGATTGTTAGAAATGTAAACACTGATGTTGTCAGAGAATATCATAAACAAAGTTTACTGAAGAATAGAGTTTATGTTGACATCATCAGAGTTTAAGAAGTTGTCAATATAGTTTACTTTATTAAAGAATACTCAATCAGAGTTTACTCTAATAGAGAATACTTATCAGAGATTAGCAATCGACAGAGATTATAGAGATCGGAGTTTGTCAAAGAAGGAAACAGACAAATCAGAATTTGATTTGGATAGTGAACGAGGAATTCAAATACAATTATATTACCTTATGAATGCTATCCTTATCAGTATCTGTTTTGTAATTGGATTTGTAACTATGTCTATATAAATACAGAAGTAGGTTAACATTAAAAAAAAATACATAATTATTATTCTCATAACCTAGCAGCTCTTAAGAACATTGATTTTCTTGAGAGAGTTTTGTATTCAGTTCATTCAAAGCTAATACAAGACAGTTCATCTTTTATATACTTGTGTTCTTAATCGATTATTTGGTACTATTATATTCAACCCCCCTTCTATAATAGTCTATTTATTTGGATAACATTTACATCAACCGAATTAAATATAAATAAGAAAATTATAGAATATTAAAAATAATTATGCATATCGCATAAAATATAAATTTATATTATTAATACATAAACATGTAAAATTTTGTGATTCGAAATATTATGAACATGATTTTTTAATATATCAAACAAATGTTTAATATATTTAAGATTATACATATTAAATTTAAATATATTTTTGATAAGATCTCTATTATGTTTATTTTATATATAATTTAATAGATATTATGGTATATGAGATATAATATATATGTATATGTTAATAATACGATAATATAATTATTAATTTGGATAAGTTGTTTTATGTTATTAGATTTTCAGTAGTATAATATTAACTATAATTTAAAAATAATTATATAACATATATGATTTAAAACTTGCATCAATAAATAATAAATGTTACTGTATTGCAAATGATATTTAAACTTTAAGTTAATATTAAAAGATAAAATGATACATAGCAATTACCGTTATAATAATTTTTACATCCCACTTTTTCATACTAATATATGGCAGATTCTTTATTGAACCAAACATCTTTTCTCATATATAAACTGATTAAATTTAAAAAAATGTATTAATATTTATT
Source organism: Oenanthe javanica (assembly GCA_008931105.1). NCBI lineage: Eukaryota > Viridiplantae > Streptophyta > Magnoliopsida > Apiales > Apiaceae > Oenanthe > Oenanthe javanica. Next base: position 14,372 of record QRFB01006472.1, on the reverse strand, counting down.
AATTTATATTATTTTAATTTTAATTTTATTTATTTTAATTATCAAAGAGTATGATTCAAAGTATGTGATAACGTATTTTTGATATAGTATTATATATAATATAGTAACAAAATAGAATGTATATTTAATATCTTATGCTAAGGTTGAACTTTTAGCCGACGAAGTCAAATAATTATTTTTTTAAAAAAAATTAATTTCTTCAAATCGATCCAAACCAATGAATTAATACGTTTTTTTAATTCTCAATATAATAATTTCTCCTCTAAGTGTAATCGATTCTCCGTATAAATTTACCCTTATATCTTATATAATATATTAAATATTATTATAGAAAAATTTGGATAAAAACACTTTAATTCTCCCTCTCATAAGAAAAATTCACGGTCTCCCTCCATCTCTCTATGTAAAATTCTAATACTATCTCTACTCTAATCTAATAATAGTACATAATAATGTGTGATATATGAAATATCCCTATATAAAGCTAATATAAAAAGTATTTTTAATGTTTTAAATCAATTATAAAAGGTTTCTTAAACGGAAAAGAATTCTCCGATAAAAATTCGTAACTGTCTTTTTCATCTATATTACAGGATGATCTAGTTAGATTTTGAATGTTGGACCACATTAGAATTAAAGATAATTTTGTAAGTTTCACGTGGGCTTTAAAATCGCCCAATTCTGACTTCTGAAACTCAAAATATGGCCCAAACAAGGTGTACCGTATAAAGGGCACAATAATTATGATTTTTTTAATTTAACTTCAAAATAGATAGTTAAATTCAAATTTATATATTACTAAGATATCTTATAGGATTTGAGTTATAATATGAAACGAGGTAAGAAAATTTATAGTTGTTAGGAATTTTAATAATAATTATAACTTATAAATAATTATTACATAAATAATATTATGCAGTTATTAAGAATCGATCTTTTTGACCTTTGGTAGTATTTGGATAAGATCTCTCTTACTCTTATTACATATAGGATATAATATGGTTTCTCTTAGAGTAGGACTCCATATTTGTATGTTTGTGTATATATATTCAAAATCTTTCAAATTTAAAAAATTAAAATTATATTCAAATGCATATCCTTAATTTAAGTTTTAGTAATATTCAACGGTTCGGAACAGGTCGGTAATCCATCAGATTGGATTATTTTATCATCCCTACTTCAAATTCATCTCATATTTTAAATAAACTTTATCTTCAAATTTTCACCTTTTTTACTTCATATCACTCTTTCTTCTCTAATCATTTCTTCAAATTTTATTTCAAATCCACGTTATCCTAATATACAACAATAAAATATGTCAAAGTAGAGTTAAAGATAGAGATAGAAATATAAAATGTGATAGAGTTGATTAAAATAATATATCTTCAAATGAATGGTATGACTTCATATTTGGAGTTGCATGGTGAATATTTTTATATTTGAAGATAAAATAATGGATTGTTGAAGAAGAATTACTTCGTTTTTAAAGTAAAATATGAAATAATATGGTGTTTAAAGTCACCATTGGAGATGCCCTAAGTGCATCTTACTCTATATTAAGGGCATACCCACTGAGGTCGATGTCGGTATCTAGGGGAGAGCATGGTTCAGTTCAGTCTGGTTTTTGGATAAAATCGGAACCGAAACCATATATCTTCTATTTTAAAAATTAAAAACTGCAACCGCAACCGAACCGTCAGTTTCGGTTTTAAAAAGACCAGTTCAGTTTTTACTGGTTCGGTTCGGTTTTAAAATTGGATAAAATAAAAATGAGAAAAATTATAATTTAAACAAATAAAACGTAATTAATTAAAAAATATTTACATTCAAAGATTATACAAATAAAATGTATTATTATTTGAAAGGTGAATTTTCCTTCTTTCTTAAAGCGCGATTTTTATGCCGAATATTCGGGTATGGGTCCTAGACAGGCCTAATATCATTATTGACAAGCCCATCTAATAATTGGGTCCACTTAGCATGCATGACCCGTATTGAGTTTGTTTCACTAAAACATCAAAAATATTCTAAGGGACATGGTTTAGCGTGAAGTTACGATGCTAGCCCATCATCCTTAGACTCACTCCATTCTCTTATCTTCATAAAAAGTTCAATCTAAATCTTAAGATCGGAAAGAGATGTGAACCGGGCAGAAATAGATAAGAATCAATCGGGAAGAGATGAGAACCGACTATGAGGAGAAGAACACCGGCTTCATCCCGGTACACTACCTCTTATCTCAAGGATAGGAAGAAAGGAGAACCGACCTCAACCCGGTTCCTACTTTTTATCTTCTCAGCTAGGATAACATTTTTGGAAGCATGGTTCTAACCCGGCTCGCTAGCCCAAATCCCATAATTGCATCTAGCCTGAAGTACTTAACGCCTGAAATATTCTAAGGGACTTGGCCTAGCGTGAGGTCACAATGCTATCTGGCATGCCTTAGGCTCATTCAATCTCAAGTATATGAAGAGAGGAGAATCGGACTCAGCCCGATTTGCTAACAACTATATCATTTATTAGCTTGGACCACAAGTAATATCTCCAATCCAGAACGATACTCGAGTTCCCTTACCGAACGCTATCCGGCTCCGCGGTCAGGAGTGCTATCCCGGATCGCTTAGCGAATGTTATCCAGCTCGCCGGTTTAGAACATTATCCCGGTTCCCTAGTCCAGAACGTTATCTCGACTCGCTTAGCATAGCAAACGCTAGCCCACCGGCCTTGGAATCACTTCGTCAGTTCTCACAAATAGCGTGATCTCAGTCTCAAGATTATAGAGAGGGGAGAACCGGCCTTAGCCCGGTTCGCTTCCCTTCATCTCTTTTCCAGATCGCTTAGACCCGGCACAATAAGGATCTTAGTTTGGGTCGTATACTTGGACCACCACTGTCTGGATCGCTTCGTTATCACAAAGTACTTAACACAAATTTCTCATAACTATTTGGAAATCTCCTAGCCCCATGGGCTCACCTCACCTGATATTATTTACTAATCTGAAGACAATAGAAGGCCCTACGGGGGTAATATCTCAACATAATTATCTATCTGAAGACAGCTAGCCCTACGGGCTCACATCTCACTAAGCTCGAAGAGATCCGCTCGGGATCACCTCCACATACTATTTCCACGAGGCCATATCGTGAACAACTCCCTACGGGGACTCTTGCTCTACAACTCCATGACAGCCCCCACAGCCGTTCGGGCTTAGGTCTTAGCAGTTACAGATATCTGAAAAGCTTGCCCTTCACATCTACACAGAGTTGGGTCAAAGCCCTTCACGTCTACGAATTTGGGTCTGATGGACGGGACCAATACGTAGCCCGTATAGGTAACTTGTCCTCTAACAACTACGTGTAGGTTAAACCCTTATAAATAAGGTACGTAGGCCTCTTGCCTCAGTTGATTTACAGTTGCCAGCAAGCGAGCAAATATATTCTCTAGCCTTTTAACGAATCAACAACAAGATCAGCTAACGAAATCCATTACTTTCCACCTGTGTTCTTCACGTTTTTCATCAAATTCATCGACAAATCATCATATTTTGCTCTGTGATTCCAGCACACCTCCGTTATTACTGTTATACCAGTTTCTCCTTATAATTGTAATCTAAGAGATCAGTGATGTAACATATATATATTTAAGGCATTACTCTGTAGGGCGCACCTCCCTTGAAATAAATCATGATACCTGTAAGTGATAACAGTTAACATTGATATGTGATGTGTAAAAATACTGCAAGCGCACAGTATTTAATTGTAGCAATCACAGATCGATTATCAGAGACTATGAAACTTTCAAACCCTAACAAATAAATCAGGCAGACTAGACAAATAATATTGAGATAAGATTTGTTTAACCTAATAAGCAAATAAGATCAAATAAATATGAAAAATCTTGGAATTCAAATCCATCAATTAATTATAATTAATATACAATTTGCTCTAAAAATTAATTCTCTTTCTTCAAAAATAAATATCAATTAACGAGACAAGCATATACTAAGAAACTTATTATCTAACAATAACCCATCAAAACTTCATGGAGCAAACATAAGATATGAAAAATAAATTCAGTAACAATAATATATCAAAATCACTTTGTTAATCAAATAATAAACACCAAGAAAAATCATGAGAATCAATTAATAGGAACAAGTAAATACTAAAAATAATCGACTAACTTCATCTTCATCATAGGACAAGAGAATTAGCTAGACATGCTTGAAGAAGGAAATAAAGCAACTAATATAAAGCATGCAAATAACGAATAATAGAAAAAGTGTTTGAGAGATAAAAACTTGTTTGTATTGAAAGAGTAATAAAATTATTTTACTCATACTCCTAATTATTGAAAACTAAAGTTAAAGTTCAAGGTTCTAGGTTTTAGGTTATGAAATACAAGAGAGGAGATCCATATATATAGAAAAAATAATGTAGGCTTTCTATATCGATTACAAATTGAATTTTAAAATATTTTATTCCATTCTTTTTTCTTCTCCGACAAGCATTCGATTTTTTCTTTAATTGTTTTGCCTCCAAGTGATTCCATCTCATTCCTTGTATTTTTCTTTTTCTGCTACAATTCCAATTTTAATTAATTTCCTAAAAAACAAAATAAAAATATTTAATTAATTAATAAAATTACACAAATAAACATAAAATATGTATTAAAGATATATTAAATATGGACCAATCAACATATTGCAGTATCTATCGATCTATTATAGTTGAGTCTTTTCTTTGTTTTTGTGATTAGGTTTTATTGAAATGACCAAAGGAAGATCCCTGCTAACTCATCTAGGTTTTTGGTTTTATAATAATTATGTACGGTTTGATTCTTTATAAATAAGGATACATATCTATACTATGTTATTATAGTCAAAAAATTAAAAAATTTGGTGAGTTGGTCTAGCCGCGGGGCTAAATATATATATATATAGAGTCTTACTCAAATATAAAATAGCTTAAATGAGAAATAGAAAACCTTATCATTATACCTGCCGCACCCACACACAAATTATATACACCCTCACACACACAATCCCATCAATTTTCCTCCGTTTTTAATTTGATTTTTCTCGTTAATTGACAAAAAAAATTTCAAATCTAACTTCACCGCATTTTTTTCATCTCCCAACGATCAGTTTCCATACCATATGTGCTATATTTTGGCCAATATAATTTATAATGAAAATAAATTCGTCACTTATCAGATTCAAATTTCAATCACTAAATTATATTACAGAAACCACTAATTTGTATTATAGAAATCACTAATTTGTATTACAGAAATCACTAAATTATATATCCTGGGTTCACAAAAAATAATGGAAATCGTCGAAAAAATAAAAGTCACCGGAATATATCACATATGGTATGCAAACTGATTGTTGGGAGATGGAGAAAAATGTGGTGAAGTTAGATTTGAAAAAAAAACTTCACTAATTAACGGGAAAAATCAAATTAAAAATGGAGGGATTATGTGGGATAGGTTGTATGAGGGTATATTTGATTTGTGTGTGGATGTTCCTCCTTGCCATTAGATTAGATTGAATATGTGGTGTAGATCTTGTTTTCTATTTTCTATTCTAAGTTATTTTCTATTTAATCACTTACATATATATATATATATATATATATATATGATATAATTTTACTTATTATAATACGAGTCCTAACTATATACATTTCTATATTGACTAAAATTGGTATTGGGTCACCGGTCTAAAAAATATATATGTATTAGATATAATTTTACTTATTATAATACATGCCTAGCTATATACATATCTATATTGACTAAAATTTTACTTTTTAAACTCAATTAAATATTTATTATGACACATGTCCAAATTATAACATATTTACATTAAATAGAATAAATTTATATAAAATAAGAGAACATATAATATTAACATAAAATTTTAATATTATAAAATTTTATATTAAATATTAATAAAAATAAAAAAATTAATTTACTCATATATTAGTTATATATTAGTTATCCCGTATTTCGCACGTGTTATAAGCTTGTATACCGATAGATTATATGGATTGCCAGCTGATTTTGGGAAATAACACACCATTCTCTGTCTTTTTCAAAATATCTCATAATGTTTGATGATAAAAATCATTATCATAAATCTTAATTTCGATGAAAATTTTTAAATTTTATTGTTAACAAATTTCTCCCTGAACAATTTGATATGTCATGATTAATAATTTTTTTAGAAGTTGTATATAATGACCAAATATGATAGGTTAATTATCTATTTAAATGTAATATTAATAATTTATAAATTTTTATAAATTTTGTTTGATTTAAGATTTCACGCTGAATTTATGCAGCGTTGTAGATTTTCATAGAATTCACAGAGTTGATTCTAAATCCAGCAAAATATCTTATATTATTTAGGTGAGATTTTAAAAAATCTAAAATACTTAGTAAAATTCACAGAATCCATCAATCTCTAAAATCGATTAATGTCAATAAATTTTTGAATATCCCTAAATTTTAATTGCTTATTAATAATTAATATGAAATACTCCTGAATTTTAAAATATTATTTAAAATCCTGATTAAATACACCTAAATTTTAATAGATATTTTAAATATAAATTAAATACCTCCAAAATTTTAAAATCTAAATAAATATTTCAGAATCGGGATTGAATACACTCCTAAATTTTTCTTTAATTTTTTTTATAGAATCTCACACCCAACCTAAAGATGATAACATGCAAAATGTTAAATGTATGAAAAAAGAAATTAGCTTGAAAATCATATATTGACTCGGTCTAAAGTCCGAAGTAGTATTCGACACACAGAAATATTTACCTAATTAAGTTTTTTGAGATAAACATAACCTTATTGCCTTAACACCAAACCTTAATAACAACCAAAAAGACAAAACAATTGTTTACACCAAGACCAGTTTTTTTGGCACTTTTGTCAGCTTGGAGAACAACTGTCTAGACTTTTACATAAGAATGCATCTACTCATTAAAGGATTGTTATAAAACAAAACAAAAAAGTTGCCTGTGCTGAATTTTATCAACACGCTTGTGCTAAAAGACCAGTGTATCCCCCTTTATTCTATAAATAATAATTCAAAAATATTTTTTTGTTTCATAATTTTTGTCTTATATATATTTCTAAATTTAATTATGTAAACTTTAAATAAAACATACATTAACTTTTTATAATTTTCAAAATTTAAAAGTTATAAATTATAATATACATTTTAAAATTAGAATTTTTTAATATATATAATTTTTAATTAAAATTTGATTAATTTAGTTCTATTAAAATTGAAATGGATAATATAGTACGTAAGATAACGGATGGAGTATATAAATATGTGTGTATCACACAAAAGTAAAAGTATTTTAATAATCATGTTTTGAATAATGTAAATAATTGTTAATGTATAGATTAAGAAGAACACGACAATGGTTGACAAACAAAGGGACGGTAATGGTGTGGATGGCACGATACGGGTAGCTTAGACGGTGTTAATTGGTACAAGTAGATACAGATTTGAACCAGCAAACACAGCATATTATTTTTCTTTCACTTGTTAAATTATCAACCATCTATATTTTTGACCTTTTCTCTTAAATTTAAATTCAAGATTGTGTTAATATTTTTAAGTTGCTCGTTCTTGCAATAGTTTGGAGAAGAGATTAATCTAAACAATTTTAAATTGGAGTTAAATTTAACGGGTCACGATTAAATTTCTCGTAGACCGTGATTATGATTATACCTACCGCCATACAAAAATTGTAAAAAAATATATAAGAAATTATATAATGAATAAAATGATAGGTAATTAAAATATTTATTATAATATTTCTAATATTATTATATCTAATGAAAGGGACCTCTTTGATTAAATATTCAAGTAAATAATAACAACGGTAGAATTTACATATTTTTTTAAATTAACTAAATAAAAAGAATATTATATATAGAATATAAAAACCTCAATTAATGATAAAAAGTCATCTAATGTAAAACAAAATCGTCATTAAACAACATATAACAATCGCTGTATATGGTAACACTACTGGAAAAAGTCACATAGATTACTAGTAGTTATGTTAAAAGAGTAATTAACATCAGCTTTTTCTATTGATATCTTATATTTATTTAGACATCATTTAGTAAGACAATTGATGTCTTTGGTACATTTAAAAAATATCATATAAATAACTAATTTTGTAATAAAGAATCACTAATTTTTAACGTCTATATTTTGCAATTAGTGATTGCTACACTGGAATCACAAAATCTTATTAAACCAATCACTAATTTATATGGTAGAAATCACCGAATTATATTATAAAAATCAACAAATATGTTGCAGATCCTTTTTTTCTCTCTTACTCTTCGATCTCTCTCCTACTTCATAGATATAAACTCTAACACCTAAAACAATCATCGTCTCCATTTAATATACTATCTCCCATCATTTCTTCTAATTAGACTTCAAAATTCAAATAATAAAAATAATTAATTAACCACCCCTTCTAATCCGAACCACCACCAAATGATTTATCCTCGCCATAAAAAATGACAACACTTCGCCGAATTAAGAAAATAATGACAATTTACAGTAAATAGGGGGTAAATCAATTTATTATAAAAAAGGAGAGAAAGAGGGATGCTGTGAAAAGAGAGAAATATATTATATGAAGTTATGAGATAGAGCAAAGAGAAAGGGAGAAAAACATACATATTATGTAACGTGGAGTGAAGCAACTAAGGGTATAAATCTTCTTATTAAAAAAAATGAAGAAAGAAGAATGTTACGAAAAGAGAGAAGTGTAGATAAGTTTTGGGTGTTGGAAAGGGCATAGAGAAGAAAATTTAATTTAATTAAAAATATTAATAATTAATATTAGTTTTTATTATAAGACCGCTTTTTATTATATCAAATATATATATATATATACTAGCTTTTATCCTGTGCGATGCACGGATGAATTTTTTTAGTTTTTAATATTTTTATTTTAATATTTTATAATGATTTGAATTTATTTGTATTTGTATAATAATAATTTAAATTTTATTTAATATTATATGTATATATTTTTATATAATTTATTTGTATTTATATTTTAATATGATAATTTTTGTTTGTTTTGTATAGAGATGTATTTTACTTAGGAGATTAATGTGAGATATTTTAGTTAGAAGATTAATATGAGATTGTTTTTTAGTTAGAAGATTAATATTTTAAAATTAGGCCCAACAATTAATCAACTATCCGGCCCAAATATTGACCGACTACCAAACTTTCAATGTTATCATAAATTTCAATGATATATTAAATTAAAATTATAGGATAAATTTTAATGATATATTAAATAAAAATTATAGGATAAGTAGGATTTGTAAAATAAAAATATAGAATATAATTTAAATATAATATAATATTATTCTATCTCTGATGAGTTGTATAAAAAGAGGACTACTGGTGTTAGAGTTGTATGTACGACTATATTCTTTTAAAATTATATTTTATTAAAATTCAACGGTTAAGATTGTTTCTATGGTTCATTTAAAATTGGACGGTCAAGATCTTTTCTATGGTTCACCCAGTACCAAACCAACCGACGACCAAAATTTTTAATCTTTCGGCTTTAATAATATAGTATAGATAGGGTGTTAGAGCATCTCCGAGGGTAATAGGTAAAACGATTAGCTAAATTATAATTATGTAAAATTTTACTGAATCTGTAAGAGTCTATATTCCAATAATATTAGGCATAATGATTAGTTATAGTTAAAAATATTATTTTATATATAATTATATAACTTACAACTTAACAAATATAATTTAAATAAGTTAAAAAGCGGACGTGGATATTTTAGAAAGCAAGTCAAATCTAGAAATTATAAATTAATCTAAATTACATATTTAATATAATCTAATGGCACCCTGGAGGACACCACACACAATTAAAATACACCATCCCATACACAATCTCATCTAATGTTCTCCGTTTTTAATTTGATTTTTCCCGCCAATTGGTGAACTTTTTTCAAATCTAGCTTCACTACATTTTTTCTCATCTCCCAAGGATCACTTTACATACCATATGTGTTATATTCCCGCGACTTCCATTTTTCTGGCAATTTCCATAACTGGTGATCTTAGTGATTCTTATAATACAAATTAATGAATTTTATAAAGAAAATTTATGATTAATCTAATATAAATTAGTGATTATATTTCGATATGGTAACAAATGTAATATAAATTTGTGATTAATTTTGATCTCACCGAAATATAACAAATTCGGTATGCAAATTGATCTTTGAAAGATACATAAAAATGTGGTGAAATTAGATTGGAAAAAAAATTCACCAAATAAAGTTAGAATCAAATCTAGGGAACACAAGAACTTTTATACTTATGAGTGGGCTTTTATCCTGCAAAATCAAATTATTACATATACTTAGTAGTTGGTTATTTTATATCGTAGCATGTACATCACCTGACCAACACAGTGATCTCAAAATCAAAAGAGTTTCAATATTTTTATTTTAACATTTTATTTGTATTTTAAATTGTATAGGAAAGTAATTCTATAATTTATTTTAAAAAATTTCCCTAAAAAAATTTAAATTGTAAAGTCAAAGTTATGTTGTTACTGATAGAGTATGAGAAATATAATATATTATAGAGTCCATTTGGATAATTTTAAAAAATTTGCTTATGGCGTTTTAAAATAATTTAAAATGAATAGTAAAAATTAAAAAAAAGGCTAATATTTATTTGGGTGATTTTATTGTTATGTGTAATTTATGATTTTAAAAAAATATAGTAATTAAAATTATATTTTTAAGTTATCTATGTAAATTATAATAATAATTTTCATCAAGTTTAATTATAAAAATAAATAATTTTGTAAAAATACCTCTACCCATATTTTATTTTAAACTACTTTTTTAAAATTAGCTTATACCCCATGCAATTAATGTGCTTCTTTTTTAATATTAAATTTATAGTTAATTTTTTCAATTATTAAAAACTGATATTTACTCAATTTTAATAATAAAATTTAATATATTTTCTTCTAAATTAATTATTGATATTGGTTGATAATCGAACTATAATTATTTTATTTATAATTAATATTTAAGAATAGTTTTAAATTAATTTTTGTACCTATGAGAAATCAAACATTAATTAACTAATTAACTAATTAATAATATTTATGAATTTACATTTTTTTCTTTGAAGACCATAACATATTAACTCACTTATTTCAATTATATATATGATATAATATTATATATTTAAATAATTTTATAATTTATTACACAAATTCACATTTTTTTAAATTAAAAATCATTTTAAATTTATCGATTGAGTCCAATTTTTGGATTTGAATTCAGTTTTTCAATTTGGGTTGGGTTTTGCTTGCCTTGAGGATGGTAACAATGAATGAAGGTACTGATGCGGACTGGTAGCTAACTAATATTGACCCTTTTCATGCTTGGTAATATATCACGTACAAATAGAATCTGTCATTCTAATAAACAAACAAACAAATAGAAAACCAAGGCGGCTGGAACTAGATAAAAAATATACATGCAGCATATATACAGACACATAGAGATGTAGATAAGACTTCGAATTTAGTAGTGTATTATTTTTTTTCGAAACCCCGATTTCCAATCTATATTATATTATTATAATTAAATAAAAGAATGTATTTATCATTTTAATTATTCAAAGTGAATCATAAAAAAGTCTTAATCATTTAATTTTTTAAGATAAATCATAGAAAATGTGTTGACAGTTTAATTTTTAATAAAATCTAACGACTTGTTTGTCACATACTCAAACTCTAAATACAATTTTTAATTAAATTGGTTATAATATTTGTCACCTATTGGTATAGAAAAATATAGAAAGAAATTAATAATAAGATAAATTATCACATTAAATTAAATATATACTATATTATTATTATACCAAACAAGAGAACCTTTTATGAAGTTTGTTATCCCAGGTGCACCATATAAAATATCTTAATCTTTCAATTTTTAAGGTGAATCAAAGAGATCTTAATCATCCAATTTTTAGTATAACCTGACGATTTATCTGTCACCCGCCTACTCAAACTCTAAATATAATTTTTCGTTTAATTGATTATAATATTTGTCCCCTATTAAACAATATGATATAGAAAAATGTAGAAAGAAACTAATAATAAAATAAATCAACACATTAAACTAAATATTTAAATTATATAAAATAATTAATATATAATTTATTAATATCACCGTATTTTTCACGTGTTATAAGTTTGTTAAAAATAAATAGAAAAGGTAGTTTAAAGCCCGACGAACAACTTATCGCATTTTAAGTCTTTGCTCAGTCGAAAATTAGCGATAATTTTATGTAGCCCAGCCTATTTCGGAAAATTCCGACACTGGCAATAAAAATAAGCTTCCAATTGTTTAAAAAAATAAAATAAGCTTCCAATTGGTCAAGGTGCTCGACTCCATATGCACAAGCTATTTCTAAACAGAATAGGGTGAAAATTACCTGATCGCATGAAGCTAGTAGAAAGTTAAATTTGTCGGCAAATTTCGAACTGTAAAATATCAAAAAACTTAGCATGTAGTTATGTACTAATCTCTATAACACAGCTTCTCCTCCCAAACCAATACTAATTTCAACCGAGTCATTCATGACTGCAAACAGCTTAAATTATTAACAAATAGACATGCTTCTTAAATAATAAAATAAGATCCATTTGATCATTTCTTCAATGCCTTAAGATTTTAGATGAAATGATTATTTAACATGGTATCAAAGCTATGTTGACAGGGGTCACGAATTCGACTCTAAGAATAGTATAACATTCATTTGGGGAAATGTTAAAGAATAATATAATATCTNCAAACAGCTTAAATTATTAACAAATAGACATGCTTCTTAAATAATAAAATAAGATCCATTTGATTATCTCCTCAACACATTAAAATTTTAGATGAGATGGTTATTTAACATGGTATCAAAGCTATGTTGACAGGGGTCACGAATTTGACTCTAAGAATAGTATAACATTCATTTAGGGAAATGTTAAAGAATAATATAATATCCATTTGAGATTATTTTTAATATTTTAGGGCTTATTTGGATAGGGGTTGTGAAGGACTGGGATGGGCTGATTTGGGATGAGTTGGAAATTTTAGAACCGTGTATGGGAAAAAATTTAGGTGGGAGGGTTGGGTTTTAAAGGGTTGACGAGGGGTTATGACCCAGTCAGAGGGTTTTTTATTTTGTGGGAGTGTAGGGACTTGGGAGAATAGAAATGCTCTGACACATGTTTCCAAAACTTCTCTTCTCTCGGTTCACTTTCTTTTTTATTTTTTTTATTTTTTTTATTAATCCCTTTCCTACCATTACCATGTGTACGTGTATATGTTTATAAATTGATTAAAAAAATTATCTGGCCATTGAACCTGGAAATGTGGAATGGTTTTATTTAATTTCTTTTAAACGCATGTGTATTTATTGTAAAACAATTAATTTAAATATAAATGTATATATATAAATTAATTAATTACACAATTATTTACTTCAACTAATATAATATAATATAAATTAAAAATAAAATTATTTTATCATCAATCACAATCATATATTCATACATATTTTATTTTTAAATTTATATATATTAGGAAATAAAATTTTATTAATATTTATTTAAAAATTATTTAAATTTTATTTACCAAGCCTTCCTTAATCATTCCCTTGATCCAAACAAGATAAGGGTTGAATCCCTTCTCGCTTAACCATTATATACAAACAAGATGGAGGTTCAACCCTACCCCCCAACCCTCAATCCAAACAAACCCTTAGTTTCAAATCTAAGCAAGCTGGACATGGAAGGATACATAGGCATTAAAGTATGATATATAATCCAGATCAACAAAATCTGCATCAACCTTTTAAGGGCACTATGTAATTGAAGACTGAATAACTTCCTTTTTTTTACTAACTGAATAACTTCCTTTATTTACCTACCATAGGTATTGAAAGCGCAAAATCTGCATAATGGACGTAGAACCACCATATAATGGCGCGTACACTAAGTAGCTAAGTCCTAGTTTTCTGGAAGCATGAGTCATGAGTCTCATGACAAACACATCTCACACATTCTGAACCCTACCAGGATAACCAAATATGATGTCGAGATGAACTAGGTGCGCTCCTATTCAGGAAACATCATTGGATGCCCGGCATTGCTGTATATTTCTTGTATTTAGCTCACTAAGCAGTTGAACAGCACAATTACCTGTGGCATTGCTGTGTATTTTTTGTATTTAGCTCTGCAAAT
>QRFB01006471.1:21801-37563 GCA_008931105.1 Oenanthe javanica | reverse complement strand
CCTCCCCAGAAAGCTCGTTAGGAAACTTTGCGAAAACATTTTTCACAGAATTTCTGAACATCAGAGGTAAACGCCTGATAATTTTATCAAGCTCAGTTCTTGAATCATATCTTATANCCGAACCAATTGTTTTTCTCCTTTGGCCCAGTTGGACCTTCCTCCCCAGAAAGCTCGTTAGGAAACTTTGCGAAAACATTTCTCACAGAATTTCTGAACATCGGAGGTAAACGCCCGATAATTTTATCAAGCTCAGTTCTTGAATCATATCTTATCTTTGGACCCCACTCTCTCATATATTGCAACCAACAGGGCTCAGTAACAACTCCATCACCAAGATACTCTGCTGCAATAATTTCATACTGGCTACTTGATTCCACATAATTATTACTTTTAGCTGCATCATTTCTTATTCCAATTCCTATCTTGGAGGAGCCTTGAAGGTAAATTCCAGGATGAGCAAAGCTTGCATGACCATATTTTGTGGAGTAAACACAAGCTTTATTTCCCTCTCTGAACTCCAGATCAGTGACTTCCACCCATCGGCCACCACTGTGCTGAGAAAAATATATACCCCAAAGCTCACCTGTGAAGTTGCTTATTCGGAGAGTAAAATGCTCCCAATCACCTACATGCTGCCCGATCTTCCCAAGACTTACATTCATAAACTCAAGCTTCAATATACCTGGCCCGTTGAAGGGGCAAAAGACCCACATCACGATATCGGTGTATGTACCACCAAAAGCTGGCTTCACATGGAGATAAAGTTTTGCACTTGCTAAATTTCCACGCTTGACTGTTTCCCTACAAGCGTCATTGGGCAAATCAATCCAATACTCTCCATCACTTGTCCCACCAGCAGGCAAATTGGAACCTTCCGAATCGATGTTCTCACCCCTNATCTCCACGCTTGACTGTTTCCCTACAAGCGTCATTGGGCAAATCAATCCAATACTCTCCATCATTTGTCCCACCAGCAGGCAAATTGGAACCTTCCGAATCGATGTTCTCACCCCGTGAAACATTCTTTCTATACAACAGCGCTCCATTTTGGAAAAACCAAGAAACAGATGAAGGCATGTAAACTTCATCGAGATGAAAGAAAACAGTAGGTCCGTAATGATTAACGAGTGCGTGAAGCTGTTTGAGATTTGGCATAGCATGCAAATTGGAATTTAGATTTCTCAAACATGCAATATTTAGTTCTCCAGAACTCCAATGACTACTGCAAAAAAATGTACCCACAGCTACACCTTTCTCATTCATTCCACGATCACGGGGTCTTGTGCTCCAGACTCCTAGTGTTAATTCCAAGTATCTAGAATCGATTTTTAGTATTTGACGATAAGCTTCACAGTTGTCGGTCAAGTCAGTTCGGACACATCTGATTTCCTCTGTCTCAGGCTTTTCAGGGTTGTTAGTGACCAAAAATCCTAGAGCTTTATAACCATCAGGTGGTTGAGGAAACCAAAAGTAAGCACATCCATTAATGCAGTCCTTACTCCTTTCATCTATGCACCAAACTAATGAATAATCGAGGGGCTTGATAAGAGCTGGTGCGTAATCTGGGTTACTAGTACTAGAACCCTCTATTACAGAATTAACTTCGCGAGCCACGAGAACAAACCCTCGTATAGGCTTCCTGTTAGATTGACAGTAATAACCAAGAATAAAGTACCCATCTGGCACTCCGCATGGCTTATAAAAGCTAATTCCTCTTTTACTATCTTGTGTCAAGTTGCATCCCCATATAAAGTCGAAATTCGTAATTTCACAAACTTCAATTTCTCCCAAATTAATTTTCCCTGTACCAAATCCTTCACCTGATCATTCAAGGAGTCAAAACTAAATATCAGAACCTAACAGTATGACTGTGTTTCCGCTACACATATAAGATAACCGTGAAAATCAATAAATACTAATTCCTAAAACACATAAAAATAACACCTTAAATTTGAAAATTCACACATCCGTAGAACTAAATACAAAAACCCCACAAGCTCAAATCATTCCAAACAGCCTTTCAAACTAAACCCCCCCATCAAGATGTAAGAACACATAATCATACAAGAAGATTGACCAAACCCATATATCATAACCAATATCATACTAAAAACATACGCATACTTAAATAAAAATTAAAACTTGAGCACTATCATTCCAAACAGCCACTAAACTAAAAGCACCCATTAAAAAAATACAAAAACACAAAATCAACCATAAAAATCGAACAAACTCATATATTACAACTAAAAGCATACTAAAAACATATGCATACATACATGTACATACATAAAAATCATTCAAGGAGTCAAACCTTGACCACAATCATTCCAAAAAACCACTAAAACTAAAAGCACCCATCAAGAAAATACAAAAACACAAAACCAAACAAAAAAATAGAACAAACCCATATATCATAACTCAAAATTACACTAAACAGATGTGTATATACATAAAAATCAAACCTTGAGCACAGTAATTCCAAAAACCACTACAACTAAACACAAACAAAAAATTGAACAAACCCATATATCAAAACTCAAAAATACACTAAACCCATGTGTATATATTCATGTAAGTAGATAAAATCAAACCTTGAGGCCATTGTGGGAGAGGAGCAGGGAGAGTAAAATATTGAGGGTGTGAATGCAAGAAATGAATCACTTTTTTCCAGTAACAACATTTGGATCCAATCATCTTCATCCTATACATATAATATTTTGCGAAATCAATCACAACCCACAAAAATTGTATAATAAAATTTGATAAAAGCATGAGCTTTTTCACAAGAAAAGTATCTGGGGTTGACACAGACATGAATTAAAGCAAAAATAGCAGCATATACAGATATATGTATTTATGTATATACAGCTAGGCTATATGTACTCGTTCATTATGATTGATGATGATTCTACAGGTTAGGAAAGTGAAACTGTAATTTGATTTCAGTTCTTTTTTTCTTCTACTCCGATGATGACATCTTGAAATTATTCTCTGTGTTTTTTTTAACTTTTGAAAGCAAGAAACAATATTAAAATGAATAATGGCCATATATGTTCCAAAATGACACAATTTATAAAAATGATCATAAATGTCACTTTAAAACTCAGCATAGTATAACATTTGTTCTTTTGATTTTGAATACAAAACGTCACTTGGTGTCACGTTTTCCACAAATATTTTTTATAAAAATTGTGCAAAACTCAACTTAAAGTAGCGTTTTGCCCTAAAACTATACTTCATCTTACGATTTGTCTTAAAACTCTACTTTATCTTGCGTTTTGAACTTTAAAATTTTAATAAAATATTTTTTGCTCAAGACGCGACACGATATAGCGTTTTTGTGAAAACTCAACTTCATGTAGCGTTTTGGGATGACATTTTGAATCATTCTACCCGATTGTGCCATTTTGAGAATTTGTTGGTGTAACAGTGACACATACGGTCATTGCCCTATTAAAATCAATTTTTTTGAATAATTTGATTTTTTTTTTAAAATCAAAATAAGTTTTTAAATCGTAATATGGTTATTTCACTTTTTACCGTTTTATATTCAAATCGGAATTTCAGTTATCTTTTCAAATTCATATAAGTATTTCAATTGTGAATGTTTAAGATTTCAAATCAAATTTGAATTTAAATTCTTTTTATCAAATCAAAAATTTTAAATAAAATTCATGTTTCTAAACGAGCCATCAAAAAATAAATTATAAAGATATTTTCCTTCTCTAACCAATCTTGTGGTGCATCTGTCGGCAGTTCCCACTATACAAATTGACTTTTAACATTATTGTTGTTGATTCGTCACGTACTCGCACGTATTTGTACAACAAGATACAACAGTGGCCCAGTGGGTATAAATGCTTCACTTTTGACATATAAAATAGCTTTCTTGTCACATTCTTTTCTTTCCAACTCTCGGGTCACAAAATCTCTCATACAGAGTAGAATTTTTATGTCCCTTGATGCAAACCAAGTTGATTTTAAATAGTAGTAATTTAATAAATTCTGTCATAAGCAGGCATTAAACATATATGATGCAAACCAAGTTGATTTTACAAAAGTATTAATGTGCCCTATACAATGGGATCAAAATCACTTGGCAAACATGCATGTATTGCTTTGTTTCTTCTTTTAAGTATGATATTTTTGAAAAAAAAATATCAATGGAAAACCGCCATAGCTGCACACTAAAAAAAGGACAAGAAATTCTCTGTTAACATTCCTAGTAAAAACACAACTCATATTCAACAATTCTTTCCCTGAAAAACATGAAGGGTAAATGTTCAGATTTCAAAACAAGTAACAAAAATACTCTGCCAATACCAAAAAGCAGAACTCCAGTTCCTGCTTGAATGGCTGCAGTCGCTTGTACCTGATGGTACTGACCATTTGTTGTCGGTTTTCCATGGCTATTCATATTAATATGAACCACGACCACTGTTGCCTCTGCCAAAAGACTGTCCACCAAAACGCCCATGTACATCATTTTGATAACTTCCTCTGCCCCTTCCTCTTCCTGATGAAGACGAGTTAGATGATTGGTTAGTTAATCACAAGCTATTTTAAAATTTATAGGGCTAACTAATGGATCAATAAAATATATGTTGAACAGATAATGTTTAGAAGTATTCATATTCTAGGTGACAAAGACAAGTAAAGGAAAGTGAGAAAAATACAGAATACTTATACGACAATGAAATATGATCTTATGTTTCAATGTTGTTCGCTCGAAGCAATAGATATGTTTTCACACTGACAGAAAAATGCAACTGCACATACCTGCTATCAATCATCAGTGTTACATCACAATCTACATTCATGTTGCAAAAATAATCCTTATCATATATGATGATAAGATCCTAAAATGTAGAAAATCACTACTGAACAAGGACAGACCAGTCTATCATAGGTCTGGGTGAAAATTGTTGGACAATAACTAAAAGAGTTTGAATCAATTTATTTAAGGCCAAATCTAAGCAAGTCGCTAGTGAGCTCAACGTGGCTAATTTACAGCTCTAAATAAATGTATGATAAAACATATGAAAGGAAACTTACTAAAAGATATGAGCAATAAAGGGATGGCAAATAACAAATATTATACATCATATATTGACTATTTAGCTAGAGTTTAAACACATACTCCCGCCTCCACGTGACATGCTCATCATGCTACTTGGTCTCCTCTCCTCGATGTAAACTTGTCTACCAACCAAGTGTATTGGAGAAGCCTATAAAAAAGACAGGATATTAAAAGGATAATCATAAGAGGAAGTTCAGCCCATACAGTAAGTGATTTGTTATATATGTAGATCAATAGCCATGATATCTTAAGTCGTAACTAGATGGGAAACCAATAGAACACAGACCAAGTCTAAAAGTAGATAGCATATCCAGCAACTAGGCAATTCAAGCTAACTACAATCAAGAAATCGGAAAGATTATCTAATTTTGCCTATCATCATAAAAAAGGTGGACTTGCAACATGTACGCTCAAACCATTAACATACTAATGTAAACATCAAGTAGACATGATATGCTACAACATATGGGATGGTTCAACGCTATACTGCAAAATTTGCAATAAGAAAGTGTCGGAATAGATAATAAAACTAGAAATCAAGATATTAAATCAAATATAGCGACAACTTCCATAGATTTCTAAGAAACACAAAATAGGGGGAAAAGTAAGCAATAAAACATAGTTGTGATAGAAGTTCAAACCTTTATTGCATTCTGAACACTTTCAACATCTTCAAACTCAACAAACGCAAAGCACACTCCAAGTTCCTGCAAGTGAGTTTTGCTTTAGAATTTAGATTGCGGGAGGTTATACATATGCACAATGGGAGCTGAATGCTTCCTACCTTCCGATTCTTTATAAAAACACCATCATGCTTAATTCTCCCAAAGTTTTCAAACTCTTGCTGAATATCAGAGGTAGAGACAGTTGGAGGCAAATTCTTAACATAGACTGATTTTGATTCCCCTGGAAATTAGGAAACAGGTAGGAAAGATTAAAGACAAATTCCTTTAAATGAGATTATTATATATTAACTGATACAAGAAACGATTACCAATAATATCTATTATCTAATACAGGATACGAAATATTATGAAATATTAAAGTAGCTAACTTAAAAATCTGTTAGTATAAACATAGGCAATTAAAGAACAGATATTTACTCTATTTACTGAAAGATGCATACAACAATTAGAGTACACCAATTAGTTGGCTCTGCTACAAGATCCATCACGAGAATAACACACCACAATGGAAAACTACATTTATTCAAAAATAATAGTTCCCCCATCCTAGACTAATAGAGGTTAGAGTGTTAGACTAATCCTATGTTAAAGTAATTACTTTCAGATTTAATTTTGATCATATCTGTGCAGAACACAAAGTGTATAATAAAACTAGTAAGTTTCTGTATACAAGTTCAACTTCCCAATTATAATCTTGTGACAAATATTTTTACTTGTGAGCAAAGGGATAATATCATGTCAGTTGCCGCTTGATCTAAACAGTAAAAGCATGTAATTAATATTCCTACATAATAACCACGATAACATCCACTCAAGCATTTAGCAAAAAACATCCACTCAAGCATTTAGCAAAAAACATCCACTCAAAGCAAATAAAACTCAAATTCCATGTTAAAGCAAGATATTATGAATAAATAAAATAGTATGAAGTAGTAGCGCACCTTGAGAGAATGCTTCTTCAACTACCTCCGCATTAGAATCGGGCAAGTAGGATGACACGGAGTTTGACGGTTGACTATTAGATTGTGGTGGCGAATCCCACTCAGAAACAGGAGCTGGGGCATTCTTGGGATATGTATTAACAACAACCAATGGTGCAGGTTTCCCTGTTGAAGCTCGTAACTTCATGAATATAAGATTTGAAAAGAATCAAATCAAAGGCATGTATTAGTATGGGAAACCCTCTGACAAAATTATAGAATTTATTTATAATTAAAATTTGTATCTAAATAGAAGGCGACAATTACTCAATCCATCAACAGTTCACTGTACAAGTATGAAAGGAACACAAATGGTAGAGATACATACTATTGAAGCATAAGAAAATTTTTGTGGCTCAGCAATGGGTTCATCAGCAGCAGGTGAAGACTCTTGTTGATATGCCACCACATTAAGTGCAGGGGACTCTTCTATGGGAGCTGCTTGAACATAGTCCGCGACTGGCTCCTGTTGCTGCTGGTCATGAAAACTGTACTCATTCACCGGGCCATCTCCTTCAAAGTGCACTGAATTGAGATGCTCACTAACCTCCACCTCATAGTTGGGAACATCTGAAGTAGAAACTATGCTTATCAATATGCAAATTTGTTATCAAGCATACTCTTTACATTAAGCAATTGGGATGGCTATTATATAAAATATATTGATAACTTAATTGCTTAAAAATGCACACTAATTAGCCAGCTTTCATCAATAAATACTGTCCAAAGAAAAAAAAAACACACGACGATATATGCAGAAACCACCACATAGATCTTTTCACCAATTTCTTTTTCTCAATTCCATAACTGCAATAAACTTATAGTTTGATTTAACTCAGATTCAGCTAAAAGCATTAATAATCTAAGGGAACAGAAATGGAAGTATCACATGTTCTAAAAAATTTGCCTACCATTACACAAAGTTTGCTACTCAAGTCAACTAGATTGAAACAACAGGTACTGCTTAAGATGTTTAAGCACTCAATTAGCAAATGTGCTATACTTAACTACAAGTGAACAAGCTATAATAGTTCACACACCAAGATGTATCCACAATACCTGGGGACTCTGAAAGCTGGATATGATTAGTCTGTTGAATATCACCTCCATTTTCAAAATACATGGGTTCCTGATGCTGATAATCGATGTCATCATGTAAAGTTTGTCCTGGATGATGCTGGTAATCAACTATGTTTTCTGAATATGGGGGTATTGAGTGCTGGTAATCAACATTGTTGTCCGAATATAAGGGTGCTGAATGCTGGTAGTCAACGCTGTTATCCAAATATCCGGGTGTTGCTTGCTGATAGTTAACTCTGTTCTCTTGTAGTGTGGGTGCTGACAGCTGATGAACGGCCTCCTCATCAAGGTGGAAGATATCATTCAATACAAAGAAACCCTTCTCTTGAGGAGCAAGGAGAAAGGTCTGCACAAACTTCTTCCTTCCAATAAATTCCTTGGATTTCACAGAGCCAGAAACAACAACAAGTACACCTCCACTCCAAGAATCAAGAGAATTTATTGTTTTGATCTCAATTCCGGTGAAGTTTGTTGACATCATAAGTCTATGGATATGCTGCACATAGATAAAAGTACATAAATTAACAAGCAACACTTACATGCCACCTTTTAAACCATAAATGACCCTGCAGACATAATGTTCAAATAGAAAGCAGAGCCAAAAAGAAAAATTCAATAATCAATCAAAAGCTTTATTTTCCATATAGCAAATACTGTATATCTTAAAATGATAAAACTGAGTACAGAGCTCCATAATATTAATAGCCAATTAAAGGTCGTATTCATATATTATCGCATGCATTATGCCTTTCACTGGAATACATCCTTAGTAATGCTATTGCACGAACACACATAATATCTGTAAATCTGCATAAGTACTTTATACAGTGCATATATCTATCATATAATACCATTTACGCATCCATCTAAAATCAACCAACAAAAATCAATACCATTTTCAATTTTCAGTACAAAATTTCACTCCAGTAAGCACCAACTAATACAAAATCTATCATATAAACACTATACCAGTACACAAATAAAAAATAACAAAAGATTCTAACCCCAATTTCAGAAGCAGTCTCAGTTAAATCCCCATCAACCCGAATAACAGTACTTGACCCATCATAAAAGTGATGAACAGAATCAGGTTTCTGCTGAAGAATTTGATAGTACTGGTTAACAAAGTAAGAACCCACCTGCAAAAATTAACCAAGAATCTCAATCAGCTAAATTCACATACACAAATCAAGAAATCAACACATGTGCATTAAAAAGATTGAATCTTTAGATTAAATTTCATAAAAAGATCAAAACTTTCATCACCTGAACAGCCCCAGGGTACCCACTAGCCATTATTTCACTGTAAAATCTCCAAAATACAAAAAGTAGTTGAGAAATGTATTAGAGTTTATAAGAAAAAGGGTTGTCAAGATTTGAGATTGTATAGAAGGGTATAAGAAAAAGATTGGAACAGATCTGAATCTATATATCTGTATGTATATCAAATTTGGAGATATAAGAGATGATTAGTCAATCCAGCTCTCCAAGTCCACCACTTAATCATACCAGCTTATTTTTTTTATTTTTTATGTTACATTTTTTTTAAGCATGTTACATTTTTCCTTAGAATTTCCTTTTTTTGAAAATTAGGTTTAATTATTTTATTTAATATTTTATATCAACATTGGATTTCGTTCTATCAAAAACTTTAAATGAAATATTAATTGAAAATTGAAAATTAAAAATATATATTAGGCATGGCTAAGGTTCAAACTCGGGAAACCACTATAAAAAATTATAATTTTCTTAATTTGATTTGATCCAATTAATTATTAAAGTCCAATTATGTAAATTATATATTTAATTGATTGCTAATATATGTTAATAATTTTATAAAAATATTAAAAATATGTTCTGTAAAATTATAATAGTAGAGAACATAATATAAAACATATTAAAAATATGTTTAAGAAGGTATTAAAAAAATAAATTAATATAGTACTCCATATATAACATAGTGTAGGACATGTTTTTATAATAAAAATTATTAATTATTATATAGTTCCCCGAGTTCTCATAGAACCTTACCGTGTTATGCAATATATTAATCTATTTCATAAAACTTTTAGCTAGCAATATTATCTTACAATGTTTATCACATATAAGGATATTATATTAAAAATAAGTTACCATATTTTTTTTACTGTTTTACTTTAATATTAAATTGCACACAAAAGTAGGATACACATAATAACATACAAAATATTACGATATTGTTAGGTTTCGGAATTTTTAATAATTTATTTAAAAATTAAAAAAAATAACTTAGAAATTATCTTTCGTTTAAAAAAAACTTCTTGTTTTTGAGGAGAAGCAAAAAAAACCTTAATCTTAAACATAAGTATCACAATCACATATATTATTCCTAAACCCAATTTTGATTTTTATATTATTTTGATTTTCATCAAATCATGAATATATTTCCTCTATTTCCATTTTGTAGGGGAAAATGATTGATTCTCGCAAGAATCCGAGATTTCTGTACGTTTTCATTAAAGTTATTTAACATATTTTATAATACATTTTTTAATTCAAAACATCAAATAATCATAAATATGTTGCAGTTGATTTAGTTTAAAATCGTATATAAGTATATGATTTAATATTTATTTATAATATAATAAGGTAAAACTAATATTATTATATTTATATTTTATTATAATATAAAATTTAAAACTAATAAATTGTAAATATTATACCAAGTTATATTTTGTACATTTGTATTAAAATTAACAATTTCAAGGTTGAAATATACTAAAATTCGTTTCCATCTAATTATGACTTCAACCGAATTAATATTTTTTTCATCACTAAAATATAATATATAATAAAAAGGGAAATTATTATTTTCTTCAGAATTTCTCATTTTATTCTCTTCTACTCAACCAAACATAGTTATGCATATTATGCAGGCAACAATCAATCGATGTATGCAGACAACTTTATGTTTCAAATTTAAAGTAAATAAATAAGAATACAACAGGGAAGGGAGGGAAGTAGCGGTGAGTACCGAGGCTGTGTTTACTTGAATAAAATGGAATGAGAGTAAAATGGAAAGAAATTTTTACTCTTAGGATGAGATTAGAGAAAATGTTTATAATTTTCATTTATTCTTTCATTTCATTCCAAACTATTTGTACTAAAATTCTAACTTATATGTTTTGAAAGAAATATTCATTCTATTTTTTCATCATTTTCCATAAAATGCTCATCATAACAAATTTAAATTTATTGAGAATTTCACTGGTACATTATTTTTTCTATATAAAATTTGTTTATAATTTTTCATTCTATTTTTTTTTCATTCCATTTTCACCAAGTGGACACAACTGACAACTTAACAAGACATAACAGTGTATATAATATATATAATAAAGAAAGTAAAGTAACACTACTAGAAACGTAAAAACTATAAAACCACAAGGAAGCTAAAGCTTATAGCCAGCTGATCCAGGTTCTAAATGTAAACTGAAAACCCATGATCATAAATATATATTATGAACCATCATTTTAAGGTTTCTTGACAGTACTCCAACATGCCTTTACAACAAACACAGAGACCTTCAAGACATGCAAGCCCCCCCCCCCTCTGGATTGAGTTTCTACTGGACCAGATGCGGCGGGAGCTGCATCGCCATCTTTTGTGGGGTAACCAACCGGTGGCGGAGCTGTAGGTCTGGAGATGCAGCTGCTGCTGCAAATTAATTTCGCATGATTAGTTCAATAAAAATTAATTATTAAGATATAATTTAAAAAATAAAAATTTCACAAACCTTGAGGTTGGTTTTGATCATGCTTGTCCATGAATAGCTAGTACGCTTTTTAATTCAAAGCTAGAGAGATGAATGTAGCTATAAAGTTGTAGTAGTAGCTGAATGTATAAATTTGGATATGCAATGTGAAGTATATATATAGACATCGGACATGTGGTGTTTGGCAAGTGAAGTTAAGCGAACTAGCTAGGTACCATCTGCACAGTCCAGGCATGAGCCTGGTGCGGTTTTGACCCAAACCGCACCGAAACCACTTATGTGCGGTTTTAAAATTTAGAAATCAAAATCGAATAAAAAATAATCGGTTTGATTTTAAATAGCGCGGTTCGCTTTTGAAGTGGTTCGGTTTTGGTTTTGGTTTCGGTTTTAAAATCGATATCTATTTTATTATATTTATACATAATTTATGATTAAAAAATAAATAAAATCAATATATTTCGAAAAACATTTCCTAACATGTTTGCTTTCTCCGAAGTGAGATTAGAATAGAAAGACCATGAGAACATGTAAATCATACACATTCTAAAATAACAATACATCGCTCAATTATATTTATTGATAACAAAATAGTAACACAAGTGCTCCATTTGAGATTTTTCTAATAAAAATTATAAACACTGCATATTATCGTGACCTTTAAAATATATACTCTATTTGAAATTTCTTAATGAGCTTATCTATCGAAATATCCCATTGTATAATGATTTTATTATATCTTGCGGAGTTACAGACTCACATTCTTTATTTATAATTTATGTGTAAATAATTATAGATATATAATTTATATAAATAATTTATAAATATAATTGCGGTTCGATTTCTTTTCGGCTTTAAAATTTTTAGAAACCAAACCGAAACCAAAATATTGGTGCAGTTTTTATACGGTTCGATTTTTAATTTTTCGGTTCAGTTTTGTGTGGATACATGCGATTTTTCGATTCGATTTCGATTTTCGGTTCGGTTTTGCTCATTGTGGTGTTTAAGTTCCTAGAAATTTCGGCGGTGGCTCAGCTCAACTCATGCATGTATCATTTTGTTTATTATAATCACCGGTAGAGGTGGCTAAACGGGCAAGTCGGCTCGCCCCGACTCGCCAGTTGAGTTCGTCTAGGATGGCTGGAACCGGACCGGGTCACGAACCGGCACAGCACGACACGGCTTAAGAACCGTGTCGTACACGAGTTAGGCTGCAAAGAATCGTGCACGGCTCACCCCGACACACAAAACTCGCTAAAACCCGTCTGAATCGTACCGACACGGCACTAAACCGGCATGACACGTATCTTCAATTTGAGCATATCTTCGAATTTAAAATATTAAGGATTAATAAATATTTATTCAATTAAAAAAATAATTAAGTAATAAGTTAAAAGATGTTTTATAATTTAAAATATAGCTTGGAGTCAAAAATTAGTTCAAGTTAATATTATATATATTTTTTGAACAATTTATTTTATTATTAAAATTATATTTTATAAAAAGTAATATTATTATTCATATATAATTTTTAATTTTAATTTTATATTTTTTAGTAACTCATAAATTATACTTAATAATAAAATCATCCAAGTATTAGTTTAAAATTAAAATTTTCAATTTTTATTTCAAATAATTATAAGTTATAATATCATTTATAACTACAATATTTAAACAAAACCGGCAGGACCGAACCTGCCCGACACTAACCGAACCGGCACGACACGGACCGTATCGGCACGGCACGGACGACACGATAGGACACGACAAGGCACGTATCGGTCTTCAACGGCTATAACTTCAACGGTCATCAATGGCTATAGCTTTAACGATCATCTTCTTCGACTGTAACGACTACTTGCTTCATCACCACCTCCTGTATAAACCCATTAAACCCTCTCTCACTCCACTCCAACTCTCTCTCTCACTGTCTCTACTCTACTCTCTCTCACTGTCTCACTCTCTCACTGTCTCACTTTCTCTCAGTCTCCATTTTCGGCGAGCTTCAAATATTTCCATCGAGCTTCAAATAATTAGAAAATGGATCAAGGAAATTCACAAGGTTCTAGCCAAGCAAATTCAAAGCCACTACATTTCCCCGTCGAACCCGGTAAGCTTTCAAATATTTTTTTTGTCATAATTTTAAATTATGTGAAATATTTGAATTTTTAAAGAAATTCAATTTTTTTGATTTTTTAAATATTCGTTTTGTTATGTGTTAGGAATTATAAGTTTTGATGATAACAAATTTCTTAGAATTACAATAGGGACTTAAAATTACTTTGTAACTAGTCGATGGATATGACTTATAAATATCCATTGACTAGAAAATCAGTTATCAGTTGAAGCTTGTTTATCAACTGATAAACTGGATTGTAACATTTGATTCAAGTTTCATTATCAATTGATTGTATTGCCTCGATGGATGCTATGAAGTAGTCGACTGATATTACTGACTTCAATCTTTAGCTTCTCAACAGATGTGAAGAATGGCTGATCAACTGTTAATATCCCAAGTCAGAATTCTCACAAGTGAAGTGATCAACTGATATTGAAGTCGATGGATGAAGACACTACTCAACGGATGAAAGCTATCAACGGATACCAATCATCAATTGATAAAGAACCATCAATGGATAAGGAGTCGATGGATAACTCAATTATCCATCGACACATCAACTGATCAACAGATATCCTATCCATCGATGGATAAGCAAAGGAGGATCAACTGATAAGCTTAACAGCATTTATCAGTTGATTAAAGTTTCCCTATTTAGCTAAAGCCAAGAATTACGGGAACAGTGCAGAAACTGAATCATTGGAAGACAGTCCTGTCAGGATTGTGAAGACTTTCAAGGCAACACAGCATCCAAGGAATATATCAAGACAAAGATATCTCCAGGACTAGTCAGTTCAAAAAGGAAGGCTGTGAAAAGTAGCTAGTTTCTATTTTCATGTAAACAATATAAATTGTAATATTATATTGTTAGCTGTCGATGGAAAACTAGAGATGTAGTTTTTCTATATAGTAGTTAGAAAAACACAGTAGCAAAGTGAAGGCAATAGTTTTCAAGAACTCAAGAAAAGCAAAGTAAAAATAGGCAGAACTTGTAATGCTTTTCTGAGTTCCAAATTCAACTTTGTAAGCAGCTTGGTATTCTTACTAAGATCTATTGAAAGCAAAAACACACTAGTGGAAAATCAATCCACTAGTAATTTTTAACCTTGCTGAGTTTTGTCTTCAATACTTTATTTATCTAGTTCTTAGTTACATCAGTCTTAAATAAACACTCTCTTTGAACAAACTTAAATCCGCAAGAATTTTCACTTAATTCTTAGGTTTATATTCTACCCCCCTTCTCCAAACTTAGTGTACTTAAGGGCGATTAACATTATGTTTTTAAAATTATTTGTAATATTTGAATTTTAAAAAAAAAACATTTTTTTTGATTTTTTAAATATTCGTTTAGTTATGTTTTTAAAATTATTGGAAATATTCGAATTCGAATTTTTTGGTTTTTTAAATATTCGTTTGTTATGTTAAATTATTTGTTTTATATTTTAAGTTATTCGAATTAATCCGGATATAATTTATTTTTATAGGTTCTTCTAGTAGTACTAGACATTCGTCACACGTTTGGATTTATTTTTCGAGGCAAACAACGGAAGATCTGAAGAAATTTAAAGCTTTTTGTTTGCTTTGCATTCAAAGTGGCCGACAACAAGCCCCTTTTATTCACCCTAAGGGGATTGGTACGGTTACACTTGATCGACACTTAAAAAATCATCACGGAATAATGAAGCAAAGTCATGAAAGTGGAGAGGCACGTGGGGAATCACAACAAACACAAATCAATGGTTTCTGTTAGTAATTGTGCTCTAGAGACAATACTTTTTATATTTTAAGGAAAATATTTATTATTAAGGATTATGTTTTATTGATTATTATTTATTTATTATGTTTTATTTACTGCGTAATAAATTGAAAGCATAATAAATGTCCTTGGAATTTTGATACGTATTATATATCTTTAAGTATGTGACTTAAAAATGAGATTATATGAATAGTATCTTATTCCTAAAATTCCCTAGTCGAGTATTATTATTTAAGGACAATAATAATGCACAAAGACTAGTATGTTTCTTGACAGATGACCACATCTCATTGGTCATAGGTATGG
>QRFB01006471.1:6628-19846 GCA_008931105.1 Oenanthe javanica | reverse complement strand
GAGAGCGGGATACGTGGTGATTAAACAAGCTTTGGACCTCCATTAATCTTCCATTAATGAGCTGTTAAAGCTTCTAAAGGTATTTATTCTTTATCTCCGAATTAAATGTTTTGTTTTCGTATGGATCTTGCGGAGGGTTTCGCTATTTTGATTTATTTTTCGCATTTATTCCGCTGCTTATGTCTCCCGGTGGAGGTATGCCTTTCTCCAATAATAGAGATAGAATGATTGAAGATTTTGCTGCTTATGTTACATTAGATGAGTTACCTTTCTCCTACGGTGAGAGTCCGAATTTAGAGTACATAATGAAACAATAAACCCGGCATTTAAAAAAATTCCTAGGAACACACTTAAGCGTCACTCACAAAAACAATATTATAGTCAACGAATAGAATTAATTAATTAATTTGGTAATTTTGATGGTATGGTTTCTTTAACTAGTGATTGTTGGAATTCGAGTTGTGGTGAGCCCTTTATTTGTATTACAACTTATTGGATTGATGTTGACTACTTATTACAAAAAAGAATTATTGTATTTGATGTTATGGACGAGTCCACACCGGTGTGGTATTAGTGATAGATTGTGTGTTCTCTTGTGGCTGTTCTACTTGTACTATTGGCACTTGGTCATTATTTGTCTCTGCCACTAGTTCCTCTAAAATGAAACTGCTCGTGGGTTTATGGTTCATCATATAGTTCTCCTCTAAGAATCTAATTAACATTAGTACTAACAATGACATTCCGATCTTTAGGACTATAAAATAAATATCCTTTCATTCTCATGAGATAGCCTAGAAAAAGCCTTATTTCTGTACGAGATTTCAACTTAGTCACGTTCTTGTTCAACACATGTGCTGGATAAACCCATATCTGAATATGTCTTAGACTAGGTTTTGAACCAGTTCACACTTCTTTTGGAGTCTTAGGAACTGACTTAGAAGGAAGTAAATTCAAAAGATAAGTTGTTGTTTCCAAAGCATGTCCCCAAAACGACTTGGGTAATTCTGAATAACTCATCATCGATCTAACACTCTCCGAAAGAGTCCGATTCCTTCTCTCCGCTACACCATTCTATTGGGATGTGCCAGGTGCAGTTAATTAAGACACGATCCCATTCTTTAATAAGTAATCCTTAAATTCTCCAAGCAAGTATTCGCCACCACGATCTGATCACAGTGACTTGATACATTTTCCATGTCGCTTCTCCGTTACAGTTTTGTATTCCTTGAACTTGTCAAAGCATTCTAATTTACGACACAACAAATAAATGATCCATATCTAGAATAATCGTCAATAAAAGTGATAAAATATTCATAATCACCTCTTACTTGAATATTCATGGGTCCACATAAATCAATATGAACCAGTTCTAAAACTTCTTTGGCTCTATTCCCTTTTACCTTAAAAGGCATAGTGATCATTTTACCTTCCAAGCAAGATTCACAGACTAGAAATGGCTCCACTGCCAATGAGCCTAAAGGCCCATCTACTACCAGTGTTTGAATCCTCCTCAAGTTAATATANCACAGACTGGAAATGGCTCCACTGCCAATGAGCCTAAAGGCCCATCTACTACCAGTCTTTGAATCCTCCTCAAGTTAATATGACCTAATCTTAAGTGCCAAAGATATGTTTGGTTCAAAAAAGAAGGTTCCTTTCTTTTAGTAGTGATAGAAGATGTGTTATTTAACACCCTATGATTTAGTTACAGTGCATGTTGATTAGGAGTGATTATGTATAAATTGTCTTGCAATGTACCAGAACATATAACTAGTTTATTCCTCATAATAGAAACATTATGATACAAATAAACGTTATAACCATCCAAAGCAAGTTTAAAAACCGAAATTAAATTCCTTCTAAACGAAGGTACATAAAGACAATTGTTCAAAACCAAATTCCTATCATCACCAAAAGATAAATTAACATCTCCCACTGCAACTACTGCTNTAGTTTATTCCTCATAATTGAAACATTATGATCCAAACAAACATTATAACCATCCAAAGCAAGTTTAGAAACCGAAATTAAATTCCTTCTAAACGAAGGTACATAAAGACAATTGTTCAAAACCAAACTCCTATCATCACCAAAAGATAAATTAACATTTCTCACTACAACTACTGATACTTTCATAGTATCTCCCATGAACACATATATCTCGCCATCTCTAAGCATTCTGGATTGTTAGAACCCCTGCATAGAATTACAAACATGATCAGTGGCTCTTGTATCTACACACCAAGTGCTCGTAGATATAACTGCTATATATGTTTCTATAGCTAGAGAAAGAGACATACTAATATTGTTTTTCTTCTTAGAAAGATGACAATCTTGTTTCTAGTGACCCGACTGCTTGCACCTGAAGCACTTGCCCTTAGGCTTTTTCACAGCAGCACCTTGAACTCCCACAGCTTTCATAACTTTCTGTGTCTGAACCTTTTTCTTCTTCTTGGCTTTCAGCTTAGAAGAAGAAGGTTTCTCAACCACATTGTGTAAGACTATACATCCTCTTGTTCATGGTGTAATTCAAGCGAAACTGCTTAAAACTTTTGGGTAAACTCATAAGGATGATATTGATCTGGGTTTCCCCATCAACCTCAATACTAAGGATCTCCATCCCATTCAAATGTGACATCATCCTAAGAACATGATCTCTTACAGGTGTCCTTTCAGCCATCTGAGTGTTCATTAAAGCTTTCATTGCTACTTGCCTTGCAGCCCTATTCTGATCTCCAAAAAGTTCTTTTAGATTAAAGAGCATATCTGAAGCAGTGGCCATATACTGATGCTGATGCTGCAAAACACCTGGCATTGCTGCCAGTATGTAATATCGCGACATCTCATCAGCCTTAGTCCACTTCTTATAATACTCCTTCTCAACTTTCAGAAGTATTCTCAGCAGGCTCCTCTGACTTGGGTTCATTAATGCAAAATTTGTACTCCTTAGCAGTTAACACAATGTCCAAATTATGGTAAAAAGTAGATTAAAGCCCATTATATCCTGAGAATCTTACATATAACACATAATTAGAGGGTGTTTAAAAAAAATTAGTTCATCTAACAATTATTTAAAATTAAAACACCAACACTTAAACACCATAAGTTTCCGGTACGCCACGTTGGATGACCTATATATAACATAAATTTATTTAAATGTTACTTAAGTCTTACTACTAAATAATTAGCCACGTTAGGGTGGTCTATATTATTTTTCATAGCTAAGTGTATACTATTATTAAATCTTAAATTAATAATAATACCTGATGCGTCATTTGACTATGACAAATTCTTGCTCCTACCAATAAGATACTACTAAAAATTACAAATCTAAAGAGTATTCAGAATGACTGGCCAGGCAGGTGAAAGCATTGCCAAGAGGCTAACCACTTTTTTAGACACCAATCTAAATGGCCAGGTAAGCTGCATGCTTTCTTAGACACCAATGCAAGAATACTCAAAGATGTGTTATTTCGGATTCTCTTCCTAGTTAAGCGTAAAATCTATCNAAGATGTGTTATTTTAGATTCTCTTCCTAGTTGAGCGTGAAAGCTATCAAAAAATAGGGTATCCTTTTATTATTTGAATTCTATGAAACTTAGTACGCCACGTTGGGTGACATATGTATCTTCCAATATTCATAATTAATTTTAGAAGTTTGTTCTAATAATTTTCATAACACTCTAGACATCATAAATTACATGTCATGATGGGTGACATATACATAATTTATATTCGCCTTAGTGTTTAATTACATACAAACAATAATGGAGACCATAGGATTTAATACAAAATTAATTCCCTCTTCTACTTAGAATTTTACTACGAGGATTTCATCTAGATGCATTGCCCTATGTCATTTTTTCACAGTCCAAATGTATCATAATAACAATATATATAACACATAACATAGCAGCATACTCATCATGATTAAAGTATAATAAAACAGTCTTACGTCCATGTCATTCTAGTATGCTAAGGGTTAGTATCGCATGACATAACAACACAAACACGGAACATATAGTAGCAATAATCAAGATAAGCAAAATATAATAAAATACATCTACTATTATGACCCCGAAGAATAGTCTTCAAAATCATCCGTCAAAAAATTTTCAAAAATCTTCAGGCACCCATTTGACTGCCTAAACGAGCTCAGAATGGCTTGAAAAATCTACAAGTGATTTTCATCTTAGCCTGTAGGTCTCGTTCTGTCGTTTCCGAAAATGTATTATTCACACAAATCGGATATCGTATGCAAAAATTGTAGCCAGAACAGCGAAACAGCCACGAAAAATATAACAGTAGAAGAACTCTGTTTTTCGCATCTTCGTTGATCAAACAATTACATACAACAAATATAATATAAAAATCTATTCTATTACATCAAATCATAATCGAAATAGAATACAAATTGAATTACAAGATTACAATCATAATAGAAATCAAAATCAAAACTTATCATAATCAACCCTCATGATTTAACTTACAACCACGATAAACCATGTGTGATCCAAATACATAATTACAACCATGGCCAAAATAGAGGATAACAACCTGCATCAAAAAATAATACAAGCTCACCACTATATACATACATAATTATGACATAGACATCATATCATATAACGTAGAACCCTAGAACTTTGCTCTGATACTAATTATAGCTCCACCTCATAAGGTAAACACATATCCCAAGGTTGATGTCCTCCTATCCCTATCTGCTTGGAAATCTAAATCGGTATATCCCAAAGGTAACAAATATGAGGCCTTGTAAATTAGCATATACTCCGCTTAGTCCTTCTCAGGTACTTGAGTATAGCCTTTACTGCACTCCAATGTTCCTATCCTGAGTTTGACTAATATCTGCTAACCATGCCCACAGTAAAACAAATATCAGGTCTCGTAAATAACATTGCATACATTAAGCTTCCACAAGCCAAAACATAGGGAACCACTTTTATGCTCTCTATCGCCTCTAGTGTCTTAGGACACTGTTTTTTCGATAGAGCGACTCCATGTTTATAAGGTAGGTTACCCTTCTTGGAGTCCTGCATGTTAAAATGAGCTAATACCTCATCAATGTAGGGCTCTTGGGATAAAGCCAACATCCTTTTCTTGTGATCCCTTATANCCAACATCCTTTTCTTGCGATCCCTTATAACTTTGATCCCAAGGATGTATGCCGCTTCACCTAAGTCCTTCATTTCAAACTGTTTGAACAACCATGCCTTTACCGTTGATAACATCTCTACATTATTTCCAATGAGTAAAATATCATCTACGTATAGCACTAAAAAGGTCACTGAACTGCCCTCACTTTTCTTGTACACACACGACTCGTTTGGATATTGATCAAATCCGTATGACTGGATTACCTGATCAAAGCGAATATTCCAATACCTAGAAGCTTGTTTAAGTCCATAAATGGACTTCTTAAGCTTACATACCAGATGCTCTTGGCCTTCCTTAATGAATCCTTCTGGTTGTTGCATATAGATGATCTCATTATCAAGACTCCCGTTTAGAAAAGCTGTCTTGACATCCATTTGCCAAATCTCATAATCGAGATGAGTTGCTATAAATAAAAGAATCTGGATCGACTTCAACATGACTACTGGAGAAAATGTTTCCTCATAATAGATCTCTTCTTTCTGAGTATACCCTTTCGCAACAAGTCTTGCTTTCCAAGCTTTTACCTTTTTGTCAGATCCTCTTTTTCTCTTGTAGATCCACTTACATCCAATGGGTTTTACACCTTTGAGTAGTTCCACGAGCTCCAAGACTTGATTTGAATACATAGATTTCATTACTTTTTGCCATAGATCTACATCTTTGTCTTGCAGTGCTTCCTCATATGTCATGTGATCCTCATCATGTTCCTCAGAGACTAAGTCCGAAGACTCTCCCAATAACATGAATCTGCTGAGTTTACGAAGAATTCTCCTACTACGACGAGACACCGGTGTGGTATTAGTGATAGATTGTGTGTTCTCTTGTGGCTGTTCTACTTGTACTATTGGCATTTGGTCATTATTTGTCTTNACGAGACACCGGTGTGGTATTAGTGATAGGTTGTGTGTTCTCTTGTGGCTGTTCTACTTGTACTATTGGCACTTGTTCATTATTTGTCTCTCCCACTAGTTCCTCTAAAACGACACTGCTCATGGGTTTATGGTTCATCATATAGTCCTCCTCTAGGAATCTAGCATTGGTACTAACAATGACATCCCGATCCTTAGGACTATAAAATAAATATCCTTTCGTTATCATGGGATAGCCTACAAAAAGCCTTATTTCTGTACGAGATTTCAATTTAGTCATGTTCTTGTTCAACACATATGCTGGATAAACCCATATCCGAATATGTCTTAGACTAGGTTTTGAACTAGTCCACACTTCTTTTGGAGTCTTAGGAACTGACTTAGAAGGAAGTAAATTCAAAAGATAAGCTGCTGTTTCTAAAGCATGTCCCCAAAACGACTTGGGTAATTCTGAATAACTCATCATCGATCTAACACTCTCCAAAAGAGTACGATTCCTTCTCTCCGCTNGAGTCTTAGGAACTGACTTAGAAGGAACTAAATTCAAAAGATAAGCTGCTGTTTCTAAAGCATGTCCCCAAAACGACTTGGGTAATTCTGAATAACTCATCATCGATCTAACACTCTCCAAAAGAGTCTGATTCCTTCTCTCCACTATATCATTTTGTTGGGGTGTGTCAGGTGCAGTCAACTGAGACATGATCACATTCANGATTCCTTCTCTCCGCTACACCATTCTGTTGGGGTGTTCCAGGTGCAGTCAACTGAGACATGATCCCATTCTTTGATAAGTAATCCCTAAATTCTCCAAGCAAGTATTCGCCACCACGATCTGATCGTAGTGACTTGATACATTTTCCATGTCGCTTCTCCGTTATAGCTTTGTACTTCTTGAACTTGTCAAAGCATTCTGATTTACGGCGCAATAAATAAATGTATCCATATCTAGAATAATCGTCAATAAAAGTGACAAAATATTCATAATCACCTTTTGCTTGAATATTCACGGGTACAAATAAATCGGTATGAACCAGTTCTAACACTTCTTTGGAGAGGGTCCACATCTATGTCCAAAAGAAAGTTTCTTGCATATTTTCACAGCCAAATGGAGAGGGTCCTTCCGTCCTCGTCAAGAACTCTGCATATTTTCTTATCGGACCCTAACAACAGTTGAACAATATTCGCATGTCCATTTGCAGATGCCAAATGAAGAGGAGAACGACCTTGTGAATCCAACCTGCTTGCAAAGCCACGCTCATAAGAAAGTAGAGATTGAGCAAGTTCAGAGTGGCCTAGCATAGAAGCCAAATGCAAGGGTGTTTGGTTAAACGAAGAAGATATCGAAACTCGAGCAAGAGTGAGTTCATCTTCTTGCATCATTGCCTTCAATGTCTCTACGTCTCCTTTCAAACATGCACTGTACAGCTTCTTCTCCATCCCCTCAGTATTTATCCTTAAATCTACCTGTATATAATTATATTCAGGATGTTAGCAGTAATTACAAGACAGATTAAAAATCAACGAAGGTATAATGTATGTTAATTACAATAATTAAACAACAATAAATTACGAATAGTTTAAAGTTTAAAATCGGATAAAGTACCTTCAAGTACAAAGACAAGTTGAGCTAGCTCGAATTAAAGTTTCTGTCTGATGCTTTCTATCTTCATCGTGATAGTATATTTATAGGGTTTTAAACTGAACAATTTAGATTCTGTTTTTAATATTTTTTTAGGAGTTGACTTTAGTGAACATAAGAAACGAGATATACAGACAAGAATGTGTTCGTTATGAACATCTTATTTGTTTCAACAAGCGGCAAGGAAAATTGACATCAGTAACCGGTTTGTTCAAGAAAGATAATAGCTACATTTGAGGTTTCTTAAAATTAGTAAGTTAATTATTTTTAGAAAGAATTATGTATTTTTACACCTTTTTTAAATACTAATATTTATTTTAGAAATTTAAGATCAAATCTTTGTTTTAAAATAAAAAATAAATTATTTATTTCTGAAAAAAGTACATATATACATATATTTTTTTTAAAATCAAATACTCTGTAGGGTGATGTCACGGTAGCTGAGGTGACGGACGACCTAGGCAAAAGGGCAGAACTTTTAATAAAAAGTTAAAGACGAAAATACATGTGACATTCGAAATTCTAAAAATACTATTAAAATTTTAAATGTATAAAATCCAACAGCATGTGAAATATCTGAATATATTTAAGGGGTAATAAACTTGTGGGGAACCAAATAACCTATTTAATCAATTTTTATTCATTTGATTAAAAAAACATAAGTTCTTGGGTTGATTAATTTTAGGGATCAACTTCACCCCCGTAAGGTCTTAAATCCACTTCTTTTCCGTACATCTAGAGGGTTTTAAAATCAACAACTGAGATTCTGGTTTT
Organism: Oenanthe javanica; assembly: GCA_008931105.1. Lineage (NCBI taxonomy): Eukaryota > Viridiplantae > Streptophyta > Magnoliopsida > Apiales > Apiaceae > Oenanthe > Oenanthe javanica. The sequence goes on along the minus strand of QRFB01006471.1, from coordinate 11,389 downwards.
AGTTCTGTTCTTTTTTCCTGATGTTAATTAACTTGCGCGCGCACTGAATGTAAGAAATGAGGAATAAGACAACAATGTGTTTGGTGTGAATTGAATATATTATTCATCATCTCTTTTAAATTTGACGATTGATAATATTGTGAACAAACTAACTAATTTCATGAGGGCCAATAACACGACAATATTGTTGTTAACAATGTCTTATTTGTAATTTCTTTAAATTTGTCAAGAAAGGTATATTGTGAACAAACTAGCTAATTTTCATATTTGAGACTGTTGGAGTTTATTTTATTAATCTAAACTTATTATAAATAAATTATTGTTATTTGAATTAGAAATAGCGCGCAGTAGTGACCAGGTCAAAGTAGCTATATACTGTAGTGTTTTTAGGAGTTTAGTGGAATAAGTTTCGCGTAGTTGATTTAGTCTAGGAGTTGTTTATTTTGTTCCTATTTTGTAGCCACCACCTTTGGTGTGCATTCATTTAAATTACTTGTAATCTTTCGGTTGTTATCAATATTAGCAGAGACGTGTTTTTTCTCCTGCAAACACATATATTTACATTGTTTTACATACCAGCTTTCATATAACGTAGCTTTATTTTAATCAGAGACCAATGAACTTAATTTGACAGGGGTTGTTAGAGCAACTCTAATGGGCTATATTCCTTACCTATATTCAGCACAGGTGGATAACTATAGGGGTTGAGAGTAAAAATTGGGCCTCCAACGCAACTCCTCATCCCCAAAAAATTTTAGGGGAGAAAAAACTCATCCCCTTGTTTTGGGAACCAAAATTCACTCCCCAATATTCTCCAGCTCAGCTCCCGCTTCCATCTCCCACTCTATTACCTCTCCCGCCTAAAATCACATCTAGTCTTCTTCTTCATCAGTCCTCTACATCAATTCAAGACTATTCAAAGACTTGTCTGCTTAATAAGGTATGAACCCTAATTTATGTCTGTCATTTTTTAACAAAAATTAAAATATACTCTTATATTTATGTATGAACTTATAAAGTAATTAATCTTGATTAAGTATGCATAAAAGCCCCATTTTACATGTTTATCTCATCTCTGTTCTGTTCAATTTATTTGATATACTTGATCTTCTTAGTTAATGATTTGATTACATGAATTAGGAACTTATCAGATGCATTATATATACTATAATGAGTGCATCTAAGTTCTTTCCATTTTTATAAACATAAATCCAATTAATTTGATTTTACATATAGTTGAACGATGTCATACTTTACATCTTTGTTGAATGAAAACGTTTACGAAGTTGAGGATATTGATTCAACTCAAATCCCCTCCCAAATACCTACATTTAGCATGCAAACATGTACTCAACAAAAAAAGGGTAGAGCTACTAATTTTTCTACTGAGGAGGATATTTTACTTGTTTCTGCTTGGCGAAACATAAGCATGGATCCAATACAAGGAAGTAATCAAACACATCAAACATATTGGGAAAGAATTGCAGCCTTTTACGATCAGAACAAAATATTTTCTAGTGACTGAACAGCTAATTCATTGTCTCATCGGTGGTCCATTATAAATTGTTCGGTGTCCAAATTTATCGGGTATTACAATAAAGTTCAAGAATTAAATCAAAGCGGACTTAGCGAACAAGACAAGGTACATTATAAATTCTCATATTTTTTTTAATTGCAGTGTACAACCAACCTTGTATTATCGTTGTTTTGTGTTTGTTTTGTTAAAGTTTTTTAACTAGAATTACATTGGTAGTTTTGTAACTGGAATTATATTGGTAGGTAACTCTTTCATTTGCTGGTTTATTATATAATAACAAATAAAAAACCAGATAACACGAGTATTAACTAGTGATGGTAGTGATAGATTAACCTATCCTTTAATATGTAAGTATACCTGGAGAGTGAGGCTTGGCATCCGGTGCTCAATTATTTTTTGAATTCTACTAATTTGAATCTTTCTTGCTCCGATGCTCCATTATTTTTTGTTGTTTTTTAAAACAAATAATTTCATTGAGAAATGCTTAAATGTGTGACAGATGCTCTAANATTGAGAAATGCTTAAATGCGTGACAGATGCTCTAACATGATTTTATATAAAGAAAAGAATAGTTTGCAGCTTCTTTTCTTTGTTTAGGGGATGACTGGTGGCACCATTACTATATAGCTAAGCTTTTTTTCTTTGTTCTGCACCATTCATAGGTACAAGACGCAATGACAATGTATTCAACCCTCTAAAAGAAGACCTTCCAGTTAATACACTACTGGACAGAATTGCGGAACTACCCAAAATTCAGTTCAACTTTAAAAAAGAAAACCAGAAAATCTCCTCTTGAAAGCCCTGCATCTTCTGCAAGTGCTCAAAGTCAATTTATTGGCACTCATGTCCAGAAAATTGAAGAACAAATGGAATGACTAATGGGTAAAAAAGCTGCAAAACGTTTAAAAAATCCCGAACAGGATGCAAAAGATGTTGAATTCATTACAGCTTTAAATCAAGTGAAAGATACAATGAGTAAGTTGTCTGAGGCGAGACATGAAAAAATTCAGCAGATGATTGAACTTGAGAAAGAAAGGTTTAAGGCAGCGGAGGAACGAGAGAAAGCAAGAGAGGAACGAGATAGAGCAAGGGAGGAACGAGATAGACGGATGTACGAAATGTCCGTCTTGGGAATCGATACTAGTACAATGGAGGCACCACTCGCTGAGTACTATAAATCTCTCAAAGCTGACATTTTAAATAAGAGAATTTCATGAACACTACTTATTGTATAATATTATGTTAAGTCTGTTGGATTCATTTCTGGATTTAATATTGTGTAATATCATGAACACTATGTATTGAATCAAATTTTTTATTAATTGTCAATCACAGCAAATACATGAAAGAAAAAGACAAACTAAAATAGAAAAGAAAAAGACAAACTAAAATAGAAAAGAAAAGAAAGAAATGTAGCTACTCCATTTCCATGCCATGAATCTCCCAAAGGTGTTCCACAAGATCATTTTATAATTGAATTTGAGTCCGTCTGTCCCGAATTTGTTGATGCACTTGCAGAAATTCTTTGAAATCCCTCGTACGAGTACGATTAGTGGAAGCGAGAGGTACAGATTCATCTAAATCATAGTTGACATTTGAAAGATGCAATTCTCGTTCGTCCTAAAAAATCATATTGTGCAAAATTATACAAGCCGTCATAATATATTTCATTGTGTCGATATCCCAAAAATGTGATGGTCCACGTATCATTGCAAATCGAGCTTGCAACACTCCAAATGCCCGCTCAACATCTTTTCTAGTAGCTTCTTGTGCAGCTGCAAAATTCTTATTTTTGTTTCATTGGGGGGATGGAATGGTTTTAACAAACATAGGCCAAGAAGGATATATACCATCAGTAAGATAATATCCCATATTATATTCGTGGCCGTTGATAGTGTATCTCACTTCTGGTCCATGACCTTCTGCTAATTCTTGAAATAGATTGGATCGGTCTAACACATTAATGTCATTTAATGATCCAGGTAATCCAAAAAAAGCATGTCAAATCCAAAGGTCTTTTGAAGCTATTGCTTCCAAGATAATAGTGGGTTCACGAATATGACCTGTTTTCCAGATAATAATCTATTACAGAAGGGGAGTTGAATGTAATAGTACCAATAAATCGATTTAAGAACACAAGTATGTAATGGATGAACAACTTTGTATTAATGAATGAATAGAATACAAAACTCTCTAAAAAAAAATAATGTTCTTAAGAGCTGCTAGGTTATGAATAATGTGATGTTTTATGTTATAAATAAAATTAACCTATTCTGTGTTTATATAGACACAACTACAAGATAAATACAAAACAGATTATGAAAAGAATAGCTTCCATAAGGCAATATACTTGTATTTAATTTCCTTCTTCACTTATCCAAATCATATTCTGATTTGTCTGTTTCCTTATTTGACAAACTCTAATTGAGTATTCTCTGATAGAGTAAACTCTGATTGAGTATTCTCTGATAGAGTAAACTCTGTCGACAGCTTCTACATTCTCTGATGACGTCAGTAACATAAACTCTGATCTTCGTATTCTCTAACAGTCATCAGTGTTTATTCCCAACATGACCAGTAAACATACCTTGCCATGCAGATGGGCAATTCTTCCACTTCTAGTGCATATAATCAATACTGCCTAACAGTTCAGGAAAGCTGCGACGTTTGTTTTCCGCTAACAATTTAGCCACATCTTCATTCGTTGGTCGTCTCAAATATTCTTTACCAAATATTTTGACAATTGCTTTAACAAATTTTTTCAGACTCTCAATTGCCGTACTTTCACCAATTCTTACATAATCATCAATAGCATCAGCGGACGTTCCATATGCAAGCATCCTTAGTGCAACTGTCATCTTTTATAAAGAAGATAATCCACGAACTCTCATAACATTATTTCTTTGAGTAAAATAATTATCATGGACTGTAATCGCTTCTTGAATTCGTAAAAATAATGATCGGCGCATCTGAAATCTTCTACGAAAAGATTCTTCCGGGTATGTTGGAGGATCACAAAAATAATCATGATAAAGTCTAGCATGACCTTCTTCTCTATTCCGATTGAACATGCGGTGATTTATTATTGATCCGCCATGACGTGATACCATATTTGCTCTATGGTGTTGATGATATTGATAAGCAACATCAGTCATTGCTAGTATAGTTTCAGCTTCTTCTTCTTCTGCATTCATCAACTCATGAATAATCAGTAGATTGTTTGA
>QRFB01006470.1:0-23261 GCA_008931105.1 Oenanthe javanica | reverse complement strand
CCCCCCCCCCCCCCCCCCCCGATAATGATCAATTGATTGATGTCATATCAGGTGGCCATGCTGCTGGAGGAATTCGAAAAGTTCACAATCGTTGCCCAATAGCAAGAATTTAAAAGATCCCTAAATTACTTGGGGGGACAAATGTTGGGTCTTAGATCCATATAGAAATAAGACATATCCAAGATACATTTTGTAATCAGCCCATTATTTAAAGGGCATAATAGACATTTAGCATGAAGGCTAGGAAACCCTATAAATAGGAGTAGAAACAATCATTTAAGGGGTTCGCAATTTGTACTTTAGAGAAGAATAGTGTAAACATTTATTAATAAAAGATATTTATTCTTATTCTTATATCTTGTCCGATATACACTCAACAAGAGTAATTAATGGCTCATGTATTTTGTCAAATTAAGGTCAAGCTTGAAATCAAATGTTTGATGCATTCATTTTTCACTCTTAAACCATTTTTTTTACAAACAAAATTTAATGTATTCATTAAAATACTCGAATACAGCCAATACAAAACCCCGAACTGTCAACTACAGCCTGATTGTGGAATAAAAAATGAGCTAAACAAATAACTGTTGTGTTTTTAGATTGCTTAACACATAGAATATTCAAATAAAAAAATATTAAAATGACATCTCGAGCAATCCAATCTACACCAGCTGTGAAACTAGTAGTATCACAATTGACCCTCACATAAGTATTATTTGTAACCCAATGTTCAGAACTATCTACATCAACTGATATTGGAAGAACAAATCCCCCCAAAATATGAACAATTTTTTAGTGTGAAAGGTGAGCTCTTGCGATATTCACCATCGTCTAAGATTCGATGCACAAATCTCCCAAAATACTATATAAATACTTCTCAGAAAAACTACCGAAACCCGTAACGAGACACACAAATACATCAAAACATAACACACTAACATCCCAAAAGGATGGTACCCAACAAGATCTCATCCAAAACGGATTAGATCGATGAGATCTCGATTTTATTAAAAAAATAGTAAATAAAATAGAGGATGAGAGAGCGAATGAGGCTTAATCGGTGAAGGGGATGAAGTTCTGAAAATTGGAGAAGTGGCGGGTAGAACCGGTTATTAAAACTGAACATACCATGGCCCTTTTGAGCCCCTCAACTCTCATAAAAGTAAAGTTTGCATGATATCTTACGGTGACATAAAGTGATATTAAGCTCATAAAGATGCACAAAAAGGGTTTAAAGAGATTAGAGATCGATAAAAAATATGACTAATTAAAAAGTTAGCACATGATCACATAACAGTATAATAACGTACAATCTCTATAATAATGGTCATGAAATCAACATTTTATCAGAATCATCTACATCTGCCTGTAATATGTAATATTGCTAGCCAACAATATATAAATATTGGCACATAGATGAGTACTTTAATTCATTAGGGTTTAGCTTCTTCCACAACACCTTTCTATCCAGGGAAACCTTTAGAACCAAGACAACAGTCTGGAATTCGAGGACAGCAATTTCCATTATTAATAGCCTGAGAAGCTCCCATGAAAACCACAAGGGCCACGACTATCACCTTCACCAGCTTGACTGCATACATTATTTTGCCTTCCATTTGCAGAGTTTAGACGACGGCTCTCTTTTTCGTTCACTGTATTTGTGTAGTTATTTCTTGTTTCAGATTCCGTCAATTTATAGATATATTTTGTGGTACAGATAAGGAAATACTTGGGGACTTTAATTAGAAGATTTCACAATAGTCTATTATTTACAGGTAAATAAATATTCCAAGAAATTAATCGAGAGATTTTGAAGATTCTGATATCGGGATGTTACTATTTTTTCACATAAAATTGGTACTGCACATGTATAGGAGAAGTTACTTTGAAGTCTACAACCTGGATATAAGACCTTGTAAGAAGCATTAGCAATGTCTACGTTTTCGGCAACGATATGAGCAAATATTTATGACAGGCAGAAATGTAGGCATAGCAGTGTTCATATTAAAGTGCAAGCAACGATTATGCAACCTGCAGTACTGCTAACACTTCCAACTGCTCAAAAGCGTGTTTCTCTTACTATATCCTAGAGTAACTCCTCCATAGAAGACTTCATCTACAGAGGCACAAAGCATACAAATATTACCGTGACACACAAATCTTGATATTTTTTCACCAAGACCAGGACTATAGCAACATCAGTGTTATGACTAATAAAACGTAAACAAGAAGAATCTATACACAGTATCTACTCATTATATCAACTGCAATTACCGATTCAGATGCTATGTAAAGGAATTTTCTGGGATTACAAGTTGAACACATCAGCTACACTTCCTTTCAGTATGTAAGTTCCAGAACAAGGAGACAAAAAACCTTTAGATCTATGCAAAAGTGGAGGCAATGGCATACCACCACTGATGGAAAATACCCTACAGTCAGTTTAAGTCATTCAAACTATTTCTTTGTTTTAATATAATTGTCTGGAAAGAAAGAACTCATAGTCAGGTTGCCTATTTACGATTGTCTCATTTCCTTTTGTTACAGGAGCTCTAGCCATTAGAGATGCTGTCTGCTCTAGTGTCCTCAACCGCTCTTTCAATATTCTAGCAGGCTCAGAGTTCAAAACATCTTCAGAGTGCCTTGGCTGGAACCAACATTCTCCCTACGAAAAATAAGTTGATATCAATTACTAAGAAAGTATAAAAAAAAATGGTATATCAAGTCTGAGCCCTAAAATAATCAATTTATGTGTCATGCCAACAAAAATATATACTTCGAGGGTTTTGCCTAATGCAGGCATAAAAGGTGTTTAAGTTCAAACAGGGATGAAATCAAGAACAATGCAAATTTGCAAACTAATTGTTATATAGTTTATCATGAGAGTATATTCGCAGATTCCTTACCAAGGAAATTACATAATCTTCCTTACAGCATCTAAGAGATATACTTGAGCAGCACAAATTCAGTACATTAGTCTACTAAAATTATCTTATTTTCATATCATTAGACGATTATCATATTTATAATATCAGTCAGTCTTGGTCAAAGCACACATAAATTGCCGTAGCATTGGTCATCAAGTTTCGGCAGCATCCATAACAGGAATATCATAATATCTGTTGTCAGTAGACAGTAGTATGTTGCAGCTATCTGATCATTGTAACCTTATGAACTCAACGGTGGAAAAACTATATGCGCATTAATGTTTAGTTTGTATGATGCTGCTCCCAGTCAACACATTGTCAATTTATGGGCATGGAGTTTCTAAAAACAATGAGCTTATACTACCAATGTATATTCATGTTTCTGCAATTGACTTAATTATATCTACCTGAGTATTGTAGGTCTGAAGGCCCACAACAGGACTAACTACCGAAAGATTCGTACAATCAGAATTAGACGCAGTCTGTCTCTGAACCAAGTGACCAAGTGAATGATAAGTTAAGAAAGCTGCACGGAAATTTCCCTCTGGTATCCTATAAATGGGGTACCACGCCACTGAGTACCTGAATTTCAGTAGAGATCAGTTCCAACTCCTAATGGATTTCTGCTTTATCATAGCCAGTGGCAAACCTTAGTTTGTTAGATAAAGGAATTACTATATTTTCAAATTTGTATGTGATATGAACAGCATTGCGATGAAATATGTAGGAGGGAGATAGTTCATATATATATAATAGGGATCAGAACTCTACATACCATGATTTAGGGTGAAGATTACAAATACTCACTGACTTTAGAATAGTCCCATCTCCTAGCACTCTACCTCTTGATGATGCATTGCCTCTAACCAGCTCATTAACCCTAAAAGATAGTTTGGGATGAGCTTGCTTTGGTCGATGAGCAGTTATTTCATACATTAATTCATAACACTGTTTTATATAGCTACAGTAATATGAGCCAGTACCTATATATGCTCATTCCAGTAGCCTAGTTCTTAATTTTAGTTAGAAAATATATAAAGCACTGATACATGTCAGTCACGCAATATGATCTAAATGGCTTGATCAAGAAAATGAACACCAGATAGTTTATTATCAAAAGTTGACCTCAGAAGTAATATATAAGATTTAGAAAAACAACTTACATGTCATATAATGGTCTTCTTTTTTGAGGCAGTTCAGATTCAAAATATTCGAAAAGAATCTCCGACCCATCAGACCCTCCACAATCAACTGGTGAGACAGATTCGTCCCCGGTGAACAATCCTGAAGACGGCTTAGAACACACATGCTCATCTGGTGCCAGCATGCTTTCACTTTCCCGTGGCTGAGGAACAAGTAAGGAAAGTAGGTGATTGATGTTGGATATTTTTGATGATTCAACCACCTCACCTTTTTCCATAGCAGAAGCAGCTGAGATCCCATTTCCATAATGAAGGTCCTTACTTTTGGTGAACAATTGAACAGCCGACAGGTATGGTACAAAATATGCACGAAAAGTTAATCTGTCAATAACCAGTCTACATGAATTTTCATAATCGTCCACCCTTACTTCTAAACCGTAGCATCCATGTTCCTCATACCATTGCCACAATTCACCCAAACTGATATTTGGCACCTCATGTTGGCATAGAAATGCATGAGAAAAATCATGCGAACATTTCTGACAGTTCACACTAGTTGGTGATGTACAGATCACTGGAGAAGCAGAATGTAGAAATTTCTCAAACTCAGCAACTGGACAACCTGTAGCCAACTGAATAGCTTCAGAAGCAACTTGTGCCCTGTGAGAATCAATCACTGCAGACAACAACTTGCTTGAGTCATTATCTGGAATCAATGTGTGCTGGTTGCTAGATTCGGGAGTAAAGCAGTTTGTACTGCTATATTCTTTGACAATGGACGCAGTCTGATTCCCAAAATCCTTAACCTGGACCACATTTGTCAAAGGTGAACTATTAACATCGTTAAAACCTTTGCGGACGCATATTGAACCAGAGCTTGCTGCACTAATAGAACTACATAAATCAGAAACCAAGTCCTCTTTCGTACTACTTTTCCCTGCCCTAATTTCACCATCTGGTTCATCAATCTTTATCATGGACAAACCACCATATGCACTTGAGTCATTTAAACTTAAATTTCTTGAAGTTTTCAATTTCTGCCAAACAGCTCCAGAGCTGAAGTCTTTATTGTGATCTAAAGGGGCAAAAGAATCCTCATTCGCTTTGATTTCTGTATGGTCCATAATTGTATGAAGCTGTATATCTGACAGCTTTTCAAGCAGTTCTGGTGTGTTCAAAGATTTTGATGAGGTCGAAGAATAGCATGTTCTACATTCGACATTATGATCAATCAAACTGGAAGTACTAGCATAGCAGCTTTCAAGCGGTTCTGCTTCGTTAATACTACCTTGTGAACTCTCAGGTCGTCTCAGTCTTACAGATTCAACCCTCCTTGTATGGGATCCTGAAGTCAAAATTTTGGCTTTTGATTGAAATGTTGACTCTATACCTGGTCTGCTCTCTCCATTCATATTCTTAGGGATAGCACATAATTCGTTTGGTTGCATATTAAAACTAGTACACAAATCTGACTTCTCTCTCATTGCCTGGGAAACATTTCTATAATTATTATTGAACGGTTGCTTTGATCCAACATCGTTTTTCCTCTTTGTCTTCACAAAAACTTTAGTGTTTGTTTGCTTTTTCAATCCTGAATCTGATTTGAGACCACGGGAAACAGCATTTATATGTTTTTCATGCATAGAAGCTTCTTTTAACTCGTACAACGGTGAGCAAGCGGCATTCACATTTCTTGACACGTGGTTGTGCTTACAAGTTTCACTATTCTGAACCTTCTGCCAGACAGAATGACCAGTTTCCCTCACACCAGGACGATGCAGGTTTCTAACACTACACACACCTGAATTCTGGGGCCCTCTTTTGATCTTTTTCACACTCTTTTCTAGCATATCCAAGTGACACGGCTGCCCACTACAGTTTGTCTCCTGATTTTGAGCATCATTGGCTACAATGTCATGAAAATTATTTCCAGGACATTCCTCTCGCACAATACAATCGGGTGACTTCAAAACTTTCATTCCATCATTTTCTTCATTACACGGGGTGACACGGTACCCAGAATTTAACTTCTCACAATTAGAACCAAGTGAGGGAGAGCCTAATATGGGCCTTTCTGGAAATCCATCAGGATGACCACTCACTCCACATTGCATGTCCTGTACTCCTGCAGTCTGAATTCCATCACCCAACTCAGATATACGATGATCACTACTGCAATTTGGGACCATAGAGGGGGTTAAAGATTTTGAGACACCTCCCCTTTCGATAAAAGATGTGCATTGATAATCTCTTTCAATTGTTCCCTCGGAACAATTTTCAATCCCGCTGTTCTCCGGTGATGGATCTGCCAATTTGGTTTCAGAAGAAAGTGGGACAACCCTATTTTGAATGTCATTCTTGTCACCAGTTTGTGATGCTCCACACTCAGGAACTTTTTCTGAGCCAGTTTTGCCAATTTCTCTGGCAAGCTTTTTCTTATTCTTTGTTTTCTTTTTCTTCTTCTTTCCTGAATTTCTTTTTTTAGAGGGCTCTTCTTTTGGAACAATAAACTACATAACACGTAAATTAATAGTGTCAGCACTGCAGCAGAATCTGCCTCAAAGATTAAAACCAGAGCTTGTCAAATCAAAAGAAAAACTTCATAAACATGTCCAATTTAGCAGCCTTTGTCGTGCCATATATGGTCGGAAAGATCTAGAAGTCTACAAGAAGACGCTTAGTAATTCTAGAGAAAGTTAAGGACTTGTAAATTTGCTACAAAGGGTTCAAGCATAGAAAAGTTGGCATAGTGCACGTTTTCATCATAGTTAGCACTTTGGTCAAGGAACATCTTAAACAGATTAAAACTCCTAAATTAACCATTTCAAAGTCAATTATTGACTTATAAAAAGAACTTCATTCATTCGTAGTTTGCAAAAACGAGAAATACTGTTTGTAGCATCTTATTAAGTTCCCCTGAAATTATGCAATTGGTTCTTAGCATCTATACATAATATTTCAGATTGCAAAAAACATACTTTAGTGACTAAAGAAACAACAATTAGGCTTTTCATCTATGAAAAAATTCACTCTTATATCTTGGGCAGCTAGTCAGTTCTCCATTACAATCCATTATTGTCACAACCTACTCGCCATAATATTTTCTGAGAGAGTTATTGGCATCGAGAACCAAAAGAGGATGTTCACTGATTTTTTTCCAACTTTGGAGATATAAATTCTTCAAAAAAAAAAATACTTAATTACACTGACTTACTGTGTTTTCAGTGCCTCCATTTTTAGGCTGTGGGCTACTGACTGCAATAGAAGGTGTTGTAGTACCTAACTGATTGACATGATATACATATCTGAGAGGTAACGCAACAAGTTTGCATTGTCCATCGGGTTCTGGAGTCAAAAAATATACTGCACACCTGACAATCAGTTGGAAGATCTACAGTCAGAGATTTAACAAGTAAAACATCAATACATGATTTAGCAACAATATATGGTTGTTACTAAAGTTTGAAAAGTCGATAGAAAAGAAAATTTTATTACAACTGAGTGAACTTCAGGAAATATGTATATATATATATATATAACCTTACTGCTGAAGAAGCCTTATCCTAAAAATCTAAACTTTTGGTTATGAGATGCTAGATGGGAATTCAAAATATTTAAAATCCAAAGTTTCAATGAAACAAGAATAAGGAACACCTAAGTTTCTATGGTTGGCCAATATAATGGGCCGGGAAGGGGGAAGAGGGACACATAAACAATAACATTCTCTGATAATTTTCATTGAGTTTGTTGTTGAATTCAGGCATGCCGTATTCATATTCGCACATAAACATGCACATGTACAGAATGACGAGGGATAACTGGTCTCTGCTGGTGCCAACTATATACAATCCAAAGACACTGAGATGATATTACAGAAGTATAACAAAAGAGACAAGAGGAAGGAAATGTATAATACTAATGCCCCAATGCCGCTTCAAAATTATTTGGTTCATCTTGTTTATTTTCCAAATACTAGTAATCTAATATTTGAAACAAGAATATAACATCACAAGACATGATATAGCAAGGTAATGAAGAACTGGGGTGAGTTAAAGAGGGGTTTAGAAATTTAGTAATTAGTGTAGTTCCAAGGATTACATGAAACCAAGCTCATTTTTCTGTCTCCATTTTCCATGTCACTGAATTTGAATCTATTGTTTAAGAAAAATTAAATTGATATTACAGGTGACTAAATTTGAATCTGTTATTAAGATAAAATAAATTAAAAAGTACAAATTAATGCCACTACAATAAATGGCAAAAACCTGAACCTGAAACAGTGAAACTGAAACGTCAAAAGGTGAGCAGGTGCTCTTTCTGCTATGGTGTGTCTTCCCAGTTTGCATCTTTGACTAACTTTCGTTCAATTCTCGTGGTACTTTTTTATTGTTTTACCGTTTTAGGTGATCACGAACTTTATGCAGACTAACTATTTGGCTTCTCATACACTGTTTACCTTATAAATGCTCTCTTGTTCATCAAAATAAAAATTATTAAAACCAGGACCTATTTTACCTGCGATCATGGTCCTGCCAACCAGCTGAATTTACTTCAGATGAGTCCTAAAAAAAGAGCAGACCCAATCTACATAGTCAGTATAAGTTGATGTATTACTTCAGATGAGTCCTAAAAAAAGAGCAGACCCAATCTACATTAGTATAAAATACTTCATAACCTTTGTAGAAAGTGTTTTATTTTCTTTATCTATTAATTTCCTTGACTGGATGTTCCTCCTCCTGTCTTCAACTTCAGAATTACTTGTACTGGTTCTAGGGAGAGTACAATGCATGCTGTGACGTCCCTTTTCATTTAATAGGGAAGATTTCAGAACAGGAATTGGTAGAATGGTATGATTACGGAATAAAGATAATATGAAATATTCCAGAGCACATACATAACATATAACTGATGTCCAAAATAGAGTAAAAATAATCATCCGGAAAATACAGAAATACAATGAAAGAGCAGAAAATTTGATGTGGGAGGGTAAAAGGGTTCCCCTTACGATCTATAACCAAACAGCTATATAATTAATACAATTTTCAAACTACATTATACATTTGAATTTTTCCATCTATACTGAGAGCCAAAAAAACCATTCACAAGTATGTTTTAAATAATTGAACACACCTCAGCAACATACAGATTTTATATCCACAATTCACTTTATTTATTGTTCCTACTCATAATGTTCGAGGAATACCCATTTTCAAGAAGAAGAAGTCACAAGCTGTTTGCCTTAAATATTGCAAACACACTCTCCTAGCATCATATAAATCAAAAACACAGGGATAATAAATTCAGAATTTAAAGAGCAACAGAGATAACATGATCATGGTTGGGTACCAAACCCAAACTGTATCCCAGTCAATGGGAAATGTCCCCATAACAGACATTTCTCGGTAAAGTACGAGGCTCCTGCATCCACAGGGTCTAGGAAGCAGAAGTTCATGATATACATAGCCTCAAATTGCCACTACAACATATAAATTACACAGCCTTGCACACTATCTTGACCTAAATTATACACCTCAATAAAATTGTTTCCGAATCATTAAAAATAAAATACTGTTTCTACAAAATGTTTAACATTAGTATAAAAGTATGAAACCGAATCCCATACCAACCAACACCAACAATAATATTCTCCAATACGCAAACCATTTCATCAAAAATCGCAATAAAGCTCCAAGCATTGCAAAACACAATTGTAACACGAAAATGACACAGAATCCAAAAAACTGTCCAGAACTCAAATTGGGTAAAATTCCATTTCCATATTGAGGAACTGAAAACCAAACAGACCACAGAAAACCATGGAACATAATTCAACCACCAGTCCACAAAACAAATAAAATTAATTAATAACTGCCCAACAATATTTCATTGCAATAATAACCAGAAAATACAAAAATTCATTAATGACCAATAAAATATTCTTGTCAAAAAATAGATATATCACTACACATGTCTTGAATCAAAAAAATAAGCATAACCCATTAAAGTTCAACAAATTTCACACACACACACACAACAACAGATGCTTCTACTCAACAAAAATGAACTGTAATAAACAGAGATAATCATCAGTAATAATAATAATTAATAAAAATAATTAAAAAAGGAGAGGATCACACCAAGATACGAAGCTGAAGCTCAAGTTGCAGCTGCTTATGTTGTTGCTGCTTAATGTGCGCCTCTCTGTTTAGGCCCAAGATGGCCCTTTTTATCATATACTCCGTCTTCTAAACCTCTTTTTTCTCCGATAACAACAATAATTATTATATTATTATATTAGTAATTAGGAGTAAGTAATAGTGTAATACTTTTTATTTTTTTATGTATGTGTTTTTTTTAAACAGGACTTGAAATTGACTGAATATGACTAGCATGTATGTAATATTATATACATAAATAGAGAGAGGTGTGTGTATTGTGTGATAATGGCGGAGATTAATTTAAGGGGAGGTGATGGAGAGAGAAGGAAAAAAGGGGTTTAGTAGTAAAAAACAAATTGTTAATGAGGTAATTTGGAATTAATTGGACACCTGGAACGAATTTTTGGACTTTGGTGGAGGTATATTCGAGGTATCTTATACTTGTGTCATAAATAAAGTTATATTTAAATTCTGTCAAAAAAAAGTTATTTAAAAAATATATTTTACAGATTGTTGATGTAAAATATTTTGGATGTAATTTTTTAAGTGGGTGTTTGGTTTATAGAGGGGAAAGGTGGTTGTTTTTAAAAAGAGAATGAAATATAAAGGAAAAAATGACTTTGAATAAAAAAAATTATTTGGTTTTGATTCCGAAATAAAATAAATAATTTTTTTTCAATAAATTTTTTTGAATAAATTATTATTTTTGGATTGATATAAGATGAAATTATTGGAAGGTTGGAAGTGGGTGGATTTATGACAGAGAAAAATAGATAAAGGAAAAAAATATCAGAGATGCAGGAATGGAAAGTAAAAGAGTTTTTGGTAAATCTAAAACTTAAAAGTGTCTAAAAATGATTTTTTTTTTATAATACAAACAATAATAAAGGGAATGAGTCTTGTTATTTCCTTTTCCTTTATTGAATATCCCTGAACAAATAACCTGTTAGTAATTTTACAAATTTACAATGTAAAATATTTTAGATTTAATATGACATATTTAATTTCATTTTAATTCCCATTAATCTCAACTTTTCACTTTTTTAAAGGGTTAAATATCAAAATCGTTATTGAAGTAAAGGCATAATCTCAAAAGTTTCATTATTGTTATGAGGATCTCACTTATACCACTTTAGTATACAATAAAGACACTCATGTTAGTTTGACTATTTGAATTGACGAGGAATGTTATGTGGCTTATTGCGGTTGGACACAGGTTGGACACACTGGCTTGTTGCGAGTTTAAAGAGATGATGAAAAGTGAATTGAAAAACGTAAATTTGAATTAGCCCTGCCTCTTAGCAATCAACCTTCAGAGATATATGACTTTTATTTTTTTTGGTGTAGTACAAAGAAATAGATTGAAATCATTCTTAACCATTGCCCATAAACGTGTTTATATATGTATGAGAGTGTTTTTGGTTATCTGCAAAACAATGGTGGAGATCACCTTTTTTGACAGAATATACTTGCTCGTATATAAATTGTATCGAGATACAATATCCGGAGTTTATTTCATTCAAAAAACTTATCATCTAATTGAAAGACATGAAAATGTCCTCAGGAACTTAGACAATAAGGACTTAATGCCTGAGAAGAGAATACCCGAAAAACATAAATACACGTTAGAAAATATCATTCTAGTAATGCATCGCTCACATGCCTAAACTCGCGGTACAACCATTACCTCATTCGTTTGTCCATAAAATACAATGTCCCTAAAAAAATAAGAACTCATTAATCTCAAGTTTATTACTCGGGGTTCAATCCTATTAATGATTATACTATTTAGTCTTTAATATCATCAACATAGATATACATCTAACTAAAGGGGAATCCTTTGGTTAGATACTTTGATCGCAAAAATATACGAGACATGTTTATACAGTTTTTCATTAGTAGATTGATGTATATTTTATTATATATCGTCTTTAATTTATAGATTGATATATATTCTACATTAAAAGAAGAAAAATATACAAAAAAACTATGTAATGAAGTAAATATCAGTCATCATGTCAATGATCAAGTAGGCCACATATTTACAAATGGGTGATGATGCATAAGAGTGGTTGATGCCACAAGACATAATATTGATATATAGGAGCAAAACATATATTTCATTCTTGAGCCCAAAATCTTAAAAACTAAACCAGCAATTCTAAAACCTATGTATAAATATCTCTCAACTAGATACCTTAACTATAAAAAGCACAATTTGTCCAAAAAAGTCCTCTGTAACTTACTAGTATCTAGGACCTTGTATCTAATTAGTAGATTAATGTATATTTTTTTAAGACAAATATAAATAAAGAAACATAGTATCTATGTAATTGGTCTACCATTTAAGTCGTATAACATGTTTAGTCTTTTATTTTAAATTAGTTTCATTTTTTTGCAAAAAATAAAATAAAATAAATTAGTTTCGTTTGTATTAGAAGTAACTTAGCTATTATGGTATAGTAGAGCTTTTTAGAACTCCTTGGTTTTTACCACAAAGCTAAAACTCAATACATGTATATCTAACCTTTTGACTTTATTAACTGAAGTTAATTACCCAAGTGAAAGGCGGTAAATAGGTTCTCTCTTCCGGAAAGTTTCCACCTTCTACCTTCGTAGCAAGTGTTTTCCGGAGTTTCAATCAAAAACTTGCCATAAAATCCCTTTTATGTGCAATAGAAGTATAATCCCTTCAACTCTTAGTTTATCCGGGGGAAGTGGTACATGTCTATAATCAAATCCTTACAATAGGTAGGGGACCTCTAACAACCTACATTAACCTGATATAAAATTCAAATTATCATTGAATACTTTAGCATGTTATAAAGAAAATATAAATACTTCAACAGAATTAAATCTTGATTATTATTTTAGGATGATCCTCCAAACTAGGTGAAAAATTAAATTCGTAACCATCAACGGTTGAATATTCCTTTGAATTGAATTCATTATTCGACCACTTTTTGAATCTCCAATGTAATACCCCAGACCCACATCGAGTAAATTAGGATAATTTGTTTAGTATATAAGCAAGGTTACTACTATTAAGTGCACTAATAAATCATGATATTTTGGGGCTCTGTGGTGTGCTTGTAGATTACCCAAATTGTTGCATTTAGGCCAATTTACGTTGGATTATTTCGGATTCAAAAGTCGGGACTTGACCTGATTTTCTAAAAAAACTCAGGTTTTGACTTGGGTGGTCATATATGGTATTTAGAACCAACTCTCGAAAACTTAATTTGTCAAGTTACCGGAAGTGGGGACACGAGATATTATCCCACAATGGAGTAGATTAGGATAATATGTTTAGTATATAAGCAAGAGTACTACTACTAAGTGCATGAATAAATCATGATCTTTTGGAGGCTAGTTTACTTTGGCTTATTTCAAATTCAAAAGTCGGGACTTGATCCGATTTTTGAAAAAGGCTCGGTTGTCACATCCAATCTTAAAAAATGTGTATATTAGGTGACAAGCTACATGCGTATGATTTATGAAGTATGTATTGCATATAATACATGCTCAGATAATTGAGCTATAAGTAATTATCAAATTTAAAGCAATTGCACCACTAGAGTTATCTTAACGATGAGTCTGAAGTGCTTTCTAAGACCAAGTACCTTGATAAGGAAAAGAATAACAAATTAAGTACAAGCCGGTAGATAAAGGATCACAAATACCTGATAAGCCCCAAAAAGATGAACAACAAGGCTTGCATTAGCAAAATCCATAATCCAAAAAGGTTTAAAACAACCAAATTCAACTACCAAATTTTCTGGTGCATTACTTCCAAAGGTAGCATACCCAATCAAACCAAAATGCAAGTAGAATACAATAGTTGCTTTGATTGCAAATAAAATAGCAAGCAAAATGAAGAAGTGCCAAGATAACCTCAAATACTTAGATGGGGATTTATTAGTTATATTTTACAAAATAGAAAATTCTTAAATTATATAAAACCAACCTACTAATCTCTTAGTTTTTTATAATACCTGCCAATACAAGTCATCTTATTGATTATCTTCAGCGAATAGTATGAATGATTCAATTGTCTCATCTCTTCTGTTTCTTATTTTCTCATCTCCCATCTATCATCTCCTTTTTTTATATTCTTCTTTAAACCTTAATTCCAAATAAATCTCTTTTCTGTTTTACTTTAAATCATATCTAATTATACAAGAAATATATTATTTCATCTAAATCATTATTGTTTATACTTTCTGAATTTTCAACCCTTTTAAATATCCAGATCCATTGTCATATATTTCAGATCTTTCTTATATTCTCTAGACCTATTTTAATATCTTTTAGATTTAAGATTTTGAAAGATTTTAGTGACATATGTGATTACTTTTCTTTACCTATGAGGTCGTTCCTTTTTTGATGGCATTTTGATCATATTTGGTGGTGGTTATATGTCGTTTATGACGATTTTGTATTGTATTAGATGACTTTTTATCATAAATTGATAGTCTTTACTACAATTGTATACTATATTTGGTCTTATATTTCTATTACTTTTATCAACTTATTTGTCTTTTTCGATTTGTTTTATTATTCTTCAAATTCACTTGGATGGAAAATTACTTATGGATAGAAGATTTTGGTGTACACGTACTTGTTGCATTTATATAACATATTATGTAAAGGTGTTACCTTTTCTGATATGAAGGTTGTATTGTCTAAAATTTCAGAAGAATCTCTTTCTTATGGTATTCATAATTTAGGTTACAACTCATGAGATTGGTTAAGCATATATTTTGGTTAGATGATAAGCCTTTATGCACGAAAGAATCCCTCACAATCCCTAATTTTTATTAAATATGTATTTCGAATTATGTATCAATGAAACGTTTATCGTTTTCGCAAAAACAAATCTCTCACATATGGAATTAAAGATATGGTACTACATTGTTTAAAAGACTACACCTTTAGTACACTTCCTCATAAATTTTTAAGTTTTATCCTAAATCATAAATTTAAATTTAAGCCAAATATAGTATATATTAATACATATATCCACACAACTATTAGGCTCAGTGCATATATTAGTACATACGTCTAGACTACCCATCGAGCTCAAAGTATAAACATAAATAGAATTTCATTTATCAACCAAAATGTAATCTAAGTTTATATTTTAAAATTTAAATGAAACTGGATGAGGGAGACTGAGATACTCATATGATACAAAGGATGAAATTATCTACATATATATACCAATGACAATATATCAGATTTTAAGGATTCAAAATTGATTGTATGGACAGATTACATTGATGAGACATTGTTATTGTTATGAGACATTATTATTGTTATGCAAGTAATTTCTTTGTTCATGTGCTAACTTGTCTACTTCTCCACTCAAGGATGAGGTTGCTATAACACATAGAGGTAAAATATATGTATAAGATAAACACATGAACGCGGTTTTAGGTAGTAATTACCTCTGGAGCTAAATTTTCATAATAACTGATTGTGGACCATTAATATATGTACGACTCTCTCCCATTAGTCCTATAAATTTAAGGCAAAAAGTTTTGAACCCTTGAGATGCAGTATTATAACTCTTGTTCCTCTCGGTCTTTAATATGTATCTTTCTAATGAGCTCTATTTAGAGTTTAAAGATACACACCACTAATTTATTATTATGAAACATGTCCCAAACTAAAAGAAGGTACTACTAGCAGTTCTGATAGAATAATATCACCCAACTTAATGATACTGTAACCACCTAGGGATCGAGGTCATAATAATTATCAAGGTTTTAGCGTAAAAATCAAAATTCATTGCATGTTAATTTTAAAGATCTTACACAAATAAGGGTCAATTCAATAGTTACTTAATATATAGATATATATATCAAAACTAGTGGTAAAATTCAGAAAGTGCATAATAGATATTGATAAACAAATTCATGAAACATACTAGAGCTACATAACATTCAGAAAGAATTTTCATCTTGAGCTCCTATTTTAAAAAGTCATTGTTCAATATATGGATATCCCCGCAATAAAGAATTTCTTCCAACCATGAACATTTTCTTTGTAATTAAAGAGCATTTCTAGCTAGATTATGGGCCGTTAAATTAGGATTACACCTAACATAAGAGAC
The DNA here is from genome assembly GCA_008931105.1 of Oenanthe javanica. NCBI lineage: Eukaryota > Viridiplantae > Streptophyta > Magnoliopsida > Apiales > Apiaceae > Oenanthe > Oenanthe javanica. The sequence continues at coordinate 6,916 of QRFB01006470.1, read as the reverse complement.
AATTGTTCCTGAAAAATTCTTTTAATTGTTAAGCCAATCATTTGTGCCTGACATAAGACCATCAGTAATACTAATGCTTCAACATTGAGGACTGATAGAATGCCTTTTATTGATTTTGATAGAGCTGCCTGGATCATCTTATTTTCTGTGAGTATACCAGCTCTCAGCCATACCATTCTCGTGTTCGTAGAGATTGCTGCATCCAAAAACAGTGCCAAGTCATCACCTTGTGTTTCTACTTGGACCTCATGGGTAGAGGCATCTTTAGGACGTGATGCACATAAATGGTCCTCTGCATATTTTATAACTTTATAGTATAAAAATAACCACCCTCTTACTTGTTGTGTTGTCTTAGTTTGTTGATCATGAGTATATATTTTTTTAAAATTCATAAATATTTTTGCAAATAAATCTTTTTTCAAGAGTTCTGTTGAATATATAGTAACTATAACAACCCAAGCCCATAACTGAATGCATACCAGGCCCAACAACCCACCACAGGTCAGCCCATAAAAAGATAGCAATTTTAGGTATACATTAGTTATTAACTTGTTCTTATAAAGGGCCCAAACACATACATTCTATTCGATGTGGGATGTTACAAACACCCCACCTTATTGGGTCGACGTCCTCGTCGAGCCCATGGACAAACTTATGGAACCCGGGAAGTGCCTTAGCACTTCCGGTCGGGCAAGGCTCTGATACCATTTATAACAACCCAAGCCCATAACTTAATGAATACCAGGCCCAACAACCCACCACAGGTCAGCCCATAAAAAGCTAGCAATTTTAGGTATACATTAGTTATTAACTTGTCCTTATAAATGGCCCAAACACATACATTCTATTCGATGTGGGATGTTAGAGTAACACATCTTGAAAAGACATTTCTTCCTTCTGTCCCACCAAAAATGCAAAGTCACGTATACCCCTCTTTAAATTTCTTAGCATTTTTCCTAATAATATTTATCTCATCATCACTACCATATTCATCACGAACTAAGCTCTCTTCTTCAGAATCCTCACTTTCACTATAACATTTAAACTTTGGATCATCTGGATCATCACTGTCATCAGAAAAAATCAGTCCCATATCCCATATCATCATCATCATCCTCACCTTGACCCTGACCCTCACCCTCATTCCCTATATTTTCTCCTTCCACCATTTTTTCAAGAGACTTATTGCTTTGTTTCGTTTGTTTTGGAATGAATGGAACATCAATTAACTCATCAAGTTCAAAATGATCTACATTGAGGTCTATCCTACCATAAGCCTTACTCAATTTAATTAATTCTCTCACTGAAATATCATCATAAATTAAGCTAGTCCCCAACTTAAAACTGTGCCCATCATTTTTAAAATAAACAAGTGAGTTAGAATCATATACATATTTCTGAGAAAATTCTTCAAGGTCACGAAATGACAATAAATCACAATCAAAATTTGTTAAAACCTCAGTCTTCTCACCAACAATTGTTATATTAGGAGGCTGGGTAAAGTCACCATGGTGGTGAAGATACAAAGTAGTAGTAGACATGCTGTAAATGTAGACAACAAAAATAAAAACATATTACTCTAAACATACCAAGACATATATGCACAAAAACTGGTCATCTCTTCCGTTATTAGTGGTTGGATTACTGTCAACGATTCTTTCATTTTCTCATCGCTGGGTGATATATATATAAATAGGTTCTCGTAGAACCTTTGGACTACTGCACTGAAATCCTCCACATTTGAACACCACTCATTTTGCTCGTTTAGCAGTCTTGTATCTCATATAATATAAAATCATAATTTTTTAGGTGAATCCAAATGACAATAGATGTATGAAATAAAATAGTTATTGTATAAGCTTAGCTAACAAGGAATTTACTATAGATACTTTTAAGGTGTTGGACATTATTTTTATTTTACTCCACCTTTGTCGTTAAGTCACATAGGGCTATTTGTATGATTGAGACTTAATCTACCAGATGGGCCTCTTAAATTTAAATGTCAATTATTTTTACATAAAATTTGATACTTTTGTATAAATATCTCATGTTATTCTACTGCAATATAATTGAAAAAAGACTGACATATGTACTTCATGAGTATAACCCAGAGACAAGTTATAGATTGATCTTGGTGGATTAACGAATTTCGCTAACCTACTTCTACTTAAACTCGTCTAGAACACCAATGACTATATAGTATCATCATAACATATCTAAATCTCATTTATGTTATTTCATTATGAGCCTACTACCCAATTATTAAGATGGCAAACAATTGCATTGATCAATTAGTAAATCCTATATGAAACCCCTTGATCTACTCAATTTAAATACCTCTTCAATGTCAAAATGAACGTAATTGACCCTCTTTTATAAATATTAAGCTACTAACCAAGTCAACGATAGATAGTACTAAATTTACCCTCTATTAACCCTATTTTTATTAGAAAGAGTAACTCTATTTTATGATACCTAGTCAACATCCTTGCTTGTCACATTGCTTCCTCCCCATTTAGACTTTATGTTCCAGCTTACAATAGTCATTTTTAGCGTTTTACTTACCTAAATAATTAATTCATCATAGGATAATTAATTCCCCTAAACGTTCTTACCATATATCTTTCTATAAGACATCTTGATAATGAAATGATCGAGTTATTCCTTAATTTTAATTTATGCTATGAATTTATTACTATTCGGGCACAAGTATAAAACTGTAACATGCCACTTTCTCTGTACATTTCAATCAAGTTTTAGAAACCGAACATTCTGCTCTCTTATACATCTTTGAAAATGAGCTAAAAATAGTCATCCAGATGGAAACATAGTCATCCAACTGATTTCTTGGTTGATCAGCCTCAACCAATAAATTCATATCCTACAGGATTGAAAGAAACAATTGAGATTATATATTGCATGCATAAACTCCAAATCCCTCTTGCATGAGAACTGGGAAGTACACAACCCTGCAAAAACATATTATCAGAAAACGAGGAAACATGTTAATGACCCCAAAAATGGAAACCTGACTCTACGAACCCGAGGAGAAAATCTTTACAACATAACTGGTCTTATAAAAATCATTGCTCCAGCTGCCCGAACCAAACTCATTTCTCAGGGCACCCATACTTTAGTGTTGCCCTTCTTTGACATGTTGGGATCATTCTCTTCTGCAAACTCACTTTGAAGCTATTGAACAACCACTTTCATTGGAATCAAAGTAGGAAAGACGATTGACTAAGATATTAATTGAGTAAAATATTTGACAGGCAAGAGTGTTAAATTCTAAGATCACGATCACAAGCAAGGGGCAGGATAGGCTAGCTCCTTTTTATTGAAGGAATTGACTACTTTTGGGGATAGCAACTAGGAATAGGGTTAGAAGCCTTTTCTTAAGACCCGAGACGAATTTGTTTTCTCTACAACTATCTTACTTACTATCTGCATCGGCTCATCCCATGTGTATGAAAGACGGCTTGCCCGATTCTTATACTATGGATGCCTCTTCCTCAGCGAAATGCGTCATCTCTTGTACCAATTCGCCAAGGGCTGAAGAAAGAAGTAGTGGGACTGGTATAGAGAGGATAGCAACAGAGCTATGCGTATTTTGGAGTGATACAAACAAATATGTATGTCCCCTACTCTCTCCATATCCTTATCCACTCATCCATTAGATTAACCTCAACTCATGAATCAGATCTACTGGTGATATGGGCAGGGACTTACATATGTGGGAAGATTCTATATGCACGAAGAAAAAGGCATAACGACGTCTTAGGCTTGCTAGCCAGATTGAAATCGAAAACTTACTTGGCTCAATTGAAGCCAAACCGAGTTCCTCGCTAGAGTTCTATTGAGATGTCAGTCAACGGTTGGTAGGACTTGTTATACCCGCTTTTGATATAGGATTCTCGGATAGCCATAATGTTTTTCCTTGATTAGAGTTTGAAATCCCTATCCAAGCTAATCCAAGTCAATTTGACTTAATCTCCCCGTAACCAAACACTCCCCCTAGAGCTTGGTTATCCTTTCTGTGAGGTGGCTTGTCTCAGCCGGCTTGTGTAGTTGATGGGGCTCTCATCCTTATCATTGTCTAATTATTTAATTAATTTTTTCTATTATATTATAAAGAATCTCTTTTATACTAGAATTCTTAATTTTTAAATGCTTAAGTTAACATAATTTTTTTATTATATATTATTACACATCCCACCTTTTCCTTTAATTTAACTCTTTTGGAAATTAATTGATATTCTATAAAATCTGAATTTCCCTCACACCTTATAAATGAAGATGAAAAGATCGACGATAACTACTTGTAGGCACTGAAATTTATACCAGAAACTCAGTCTTGGTAGAATTTTATATATCTGATCTTTTTGGATCCCTCTGTAAATATATTAATTAATAAGTGTTTAAATTATGAGACATGACTTGTGTAGATAATGAAGGTCTACGTACAACTGCTGTATATTTTAACATTTTTACAAAATAGTTTACGACACAAAGCCAGTTCATTATGAAATAAATAGTGTACACCCACTTGGACAAAATGAGACGAGGGGTTACTTATCAAACCACAAACCTGTATATAAAGTACTAAAATCCACCAAACTTAATAATTAAACAGGTCCAACAAGTCTCCAAACTAATAGCAAAACCTCTAAAATAATTCAAAATGATAAATGTGAATAAATCCAAAATCTCTAATAATAAAAATGACTAAAATAATCCGAGAAGTTCAAATGTCCTAATAAATGAAGTAATGGTAGCTCTCCATTACAAAACCCAAGATCCTCCTAAGTACCTGCCAGAAGAAAGAATACGGCATGAGCCAAATGCCCAGTACAGATTGGAATACAGTTTATAAAACAGAATCAAGATATATATATATATATATATATATATATATGGACAATAATAAATAAGCTTTAATTTTTTTAAAAAAATAAGGCTGAACCAAAAAGGGGTTAGGATATTTCATACCGATATCAAAACAGAACAGATACACACATCATAGGGTACCTAATGTATGCAACAAACCGGACAACGTGTACGACATATACAACGTCACCGTCAAATATTAAATTACAAATCAAATCAAATTCTGGGTGCACCTACGTATCCTCAAACAAATATCAAATGCGTAAAGCTCGCCTCCTGAGCTATTAGAAGGATACGCCGTGACCAATCACACTGCCACGGAAGTGTCATGCCACTGGTACCGCAATGACATGGCTGTAGTACCCCTACAGCTGGTTAACACGGTATACCCTATATCACTCTAATGGTTCAAATAAAATAATTTTCATAATTTTAAAATCACCTGAAGAGATATTTCAAATATTCTACGCAAATATGTAACATATATAATTTTCGAAAATCGCAGAGACAAATATTAAGATATTTCGAAACTAACTTTAAAATAACTTTCGGAAAATCAAAACAGTTAAAACAAATGAAAACGGAAGGATCAGATTTACGAACAGAATGAATTAAATATAATTAATCCAAAAAAGAGTACCGCTAAAGAGAAAGGGGACGAAATCTGTACCTTATAATAGTAATAATAGATACAAACGAAATTATCCAAACCCAATATGATGTTTTTAGCCTGCTAGTATTTTCACTATGTCCGTATCTCACCATACCCATGTTTCAATGATATTTGTGCTTATATATAGTCATCATGCACTCCTACGATTACACATCAAACTCAAGAATTGAAAACGGAGATGTATGATTCTTGCATATTACCAGAACATGAAATTCCTCTACTTTTCTTTTGACCTGAGCAACTAGTTTTAGGGTTTTTAATAAATAACTCATATGTTTATATGTATATATAAACTCTTAATAATTATCATATTTCTAATCTAATTACTACTTTATCACAAATTCTATTTCTAATCAAATTCAATATAATAAATATTATGGTTAAAGAAAATAATCTTTACAAATTATAATCTAATTCTAATTATTATTACTAATATCTAAATAAATAAATTACGGATATTACATATATACCCCCTTAAAAAGGATTACGTCCCCGGAATCTAACGAAACTAAAACTCATTCATGAATAAAATAAGTGCGGATATTTATCACTGATAGATTTTTCTAGTTTCCAAGTAGCCTCTCTCTCAGAATGATTCTTCCACAAAACTTTAACAAACGGAATAGTTTTCTTCCTCATAACTCGCTCCTCTCGAGCTAAGATAGTTTTTGTCTCCTCTTCAAAAGAAAGATCTCCTCTAATATTATGCAATGGATATTGAACTATGTGCAATGGATGATACTTGTAGCCCCTCAGAACACACACATGAAACACATTATGCACATGAGATAACTGTGGTGGCAATGCTATTCTATAAGCAACTTCCCCTACTCTCTCATAACATCAAAATGGACTAACATATCTTGGACTAAGCTTTTCTTTCACACAAAAACGTTTAACACTCTTCCAAGTAGACACCTTCAAAAACACGTGATCACTATGCTCAAATCCACCACACTTCCTCTTTTTATCTGCATATCTCTTTTGACGCGATTGAGCTTCCTTTAAGTTTCTTTAGCATGCTCTATCTTCTCGTTAGTTACTCGAACTAACTCTGACCCTTCAATGACTCTCTCTCCAACCTCATTTCAACAAGTCGGAGCTCTACATTTTCTACCAAACAACGCCTCAAATGGCGGCATGCCAATGCTCGCTTGCCAACTATTATTGTACGCAAACTCCACAAGATACAACTATTTATCCCAATCACCAGAACACTTCAAAGCACTAGTCCTTAACATATTTTATAACGTCTGAATCATCCTCTCTGACTGTCCATCAGTTTGTGGATAAAAAGTTTGTTATTCCTTAGAACAATGTCAATATTTGTAGAAGGGGGGGTTGAATACAAATATT
>QRFB01006469.1:8761-21649 GCA_008931105.1 Oenanthe javanica | reverse complement strand
TTGTTAGTTCTTAGAACACTGACAATATTTGTAGAAGGGGGGGTTGAATACAAATATCAAAACTTTTTGTGTGTTTTAATATTTGTTCTTAGTGTTTGAGAAAAGTCAGAATATGTATGAACAACTCAGATAAAGAATATAAATTGAACAAGAGATTTAAAATTACTGATGGATTGATTTTTCCATCAGTGTATATTTTTGCTGAATGTTCCTAGGTTAGAAATAAACCTAGCTTCGTTTGTACAAGGTTAAAATGTAAATCAACTAATCTTACAATGTACTCTCTGAAATGATCAGTTGATTCTGAGAATTTCTTTCTAACTTTGTTACCTCTAAACTTGCTAGTACACTTGTTTATATATTACAAGTGTATTTTACAATTACCTAGAAAAGTAGACATATACCTTTTTTTTAATTCTGTAATTGCTACATTTTCTATCTTTTCTTTTTGCTTTTGTCTTTTTCTAATCTAGGAAAAAGTCTTCAGTATTTTGAAAAGACAGCTTCGACTTGAGTCTTCACAGTCATCATGGACTATCTTCCATTGGTGTACTTTTGTCTTTCTGGATCTCTGACAGATTGCCTTTTTGTCACAGTCAATTGATAATTTGCTGTTAAGCATATCAATTGACTCTTCCTTTATTCATCAACTGATAATGTTCTTCGATTGATCTTTATATCCATCGATTGATAAGTATAGTTGCCTTATCGATTGATAAATGATATCAATCGATATATCAATCGATGGGTCTTCACATCAGTTGATGGTCTTCAACTCTTGACTTGGTTTCTTCAATTGATCTTCTATCCGTTGATGCTTCAATATCAACTGATCATCCTTCACTTGTATAATTTTCCTGTCTTCAAATAATCACAATTTAACAGTCTAAGTTACACATCAGTTGATGACCTATATCAATTGATTCTAGTATCAATTGATGAAAATATCAATTCATTTACACCTTATCAATTGAAAATAGACTTAGTACACATATGCTACAATCCATATTATCAANATGCTACAATCCATATTATCAGTTGATTCAGATAAACATTTCAACTGATAAATGGTTCCCTGATCAATTGATATTTATAAATTTCATATCAGTTGATCAGTTACAATTATTGAAAATTTCTATAATTCTAAGTTTTAGTATTATCATCAAGTTACATGTAGATTCCCAACATCCTGCATGGAAATTATCCAGTCTGGATCCAAGATGGCTTCTTCAATCCTTTTTCGCTCATTTAGAGACAGAAAGCAAGCAAATAGGCATCCATTCATATTTGCTCTTCTTGTCCTCACTTCTTCATCAGAATTTCCAATGATTTGATTAGCTGTGTGAGCTCTATTCCATTTAATTTGATGAGCTCCATCTTTACCATTTGAGTATGTTTCCTCATGATTGAAGTTTTTAGCATTTGTTGAAGATCCCTGAGAATCTCTCCCTGAGTTGATGTTAGGGTTGTGTGGAGAATTCTCAAGTTGAATATGAATGTAATCTTCATTTTCTCTTTCCTCAATTGTTCCTTGTGAGATATCTACATGTGACTCTTCATGAGTGTTGATAACATTTTCTGTTGCAATTGTTTCAGAATCTATTTCATTTTCAAATCTCAAGGTGTCACAGTTTTCACTTTCCAAATTCATAACAGGGAATTTGAAATCATCAAATGTCACATTAGAGCTTTCCATAACCTTCTGTTGATTAATCGCATATACTCTATAGACAGTTTTGTCCAAAGAGTATCCCACAAAAATTCCTTCATATTCCTTGGCTTCAAACTTCCCAAGATTGTTAACATCATTCTTGAGAAAAAAGCATTTTGTTCCAAACACATGCATGTATTTTACAGATGGTCTTCTATTTGTCATGATGTGATAAGGAGTCTTTCCAACTGGTTTTGTGATGAGTGTTATGTTTTGAGTGTAACATGCAGTTCTAACATCTTCAGCCTAAAAACTAGTTGGTAGATTTACTTCTACTAACATGGTTCTTGCAGCCTCAATAAGGGTAATGTTCTTTCTCTTAACCACTCCATTTTGTTGTGGATTTCTTTGGGCTGAGAATTGGTGAGTGATTCCATTCTCTTTGCAGAATTCATCGAGTATAGCATTTTTGAATTCTGTTCCATTATCACTTCTTATGGCTACTACTGGTGTAAGGCCTTTGTCCAAACTTCTCAAATTTCTAATAATGACTGTAGGAGCTTCATCTTTTGAGTGCAAGAATTCTACCCAAGTGTACTTTGAAAAATCATCAACCATGACTATAGCAAATTTTTTCTTAGACATGGACATGACATTTACTGGTCCAAACAAATCCATATGAATCAATTACAGTGGTTTGGTGATTAAAGTAAATTCCTTACTCTTGTGACTTGATCTCTTCATTTTCCTTTTTTGACATGCCTCACACAATCCTTCTATGTAGAATTCAAGTAAGGGCAGGTCCTTCACTAATTCTCTTTTGACTAGAGAATTAATGTTTTTGATATTTAAGTGAGATAACCTCTTGTGCCTAAGCAAAATTTCATTTTCTGAGGCCTTGGAATAGAAACAACAAATTTTCCCCTTGTTTGCAGAATCTAAATCTGCTACAAACAGGCTTCCCTTTCTTACTCCTTGTAGATCAATCTCCTTGGTCTTTCTGTGTGATATGAGACACAANTGCTACAAACAGGCTTCCTTTTCTTACTCCTTGCAGAGCAATTTCCTTGGTCTTTCTGTGTGATATGAGACACAATTCTTTGTCAAACTCCACCTTCAAATCTTTGTTGCACAATTGAGTGATGTTGAGAAGATTATGCTTCAAACCACTGACTAGGGCTACATCTTCAATGACAACATTTCCATGAATTAACTTTCCATATCCCATGGTGAAACCAATGTTGTTGTCTCCAAAAGTTACCATTGGGCCAGCCTCATCTTTGAATTGTGACAGCAGGGCCTTGTCACCAGTCATATGCCTTGAATATCCATTATCTAAGATCCACATGACCTTCTTCTTACCTGTGCCCTGAAACATACAAAAATCAAGTTTTCTTTGGTACCCAAACAAGGTTGGGTCCTTTATACTTAGTTACATGAATGTCATTCCTGTTTTTAACATTTTTAGTTACTCGCACATGCATGCTCTCTTTTTTCTGATTTTGGTTTTTGGCTTGATTAGTGCTTTCAGAACTAGATGCATGCTTAGGTGACATGGAGTGTTTTCTATGTTTAACAAGACCAGCAGATTGAAAGTATNTTGAAAGTGTTTGTCCTAAATCCAATCATGTATGATGAGTTAGGAAGAACTTTCTTGTATTCTTATTTGATTTCATTAATATTAATAAAAGAATTATTTGTTTTTATTACGGGCTTTATCTGTTTAAAGTGTCTTAAATAAGATGTTCCATAGTTTAGAGTGAAGCTTCTAGAATTATAATGAGATTATAATAGTGAGATCTAGAAGATGATGACTCTTGACTTAAACAGTTCCTGATCATAGGATAACTAATTGGAAGTTAGTGAATCCGCAAAGATTGGTACATACTATGCTTGCTCCTTTAAGGAGGATGTCTGTTCTCATAGGCATTTGTGTGGTGACACTATAGCTAGTATGTAGGTGCTTATTAAGGAATAAGTTCACTGAACGTGACTCGATAAATTGAACAACTAATGGAGTTTACTCATGTGTCAATAGTTGTTCACTAAGTGATAGTTGTGCAAGTATCCTTAGACTTGAGATCGTTAAAGTTATCTTGTATATAATGAACTATGTTTTGGTTTAGTCCTTAGTCTCAAGGACATCCATTAGGTCTATTCCGGGCATAGGGATTTGTGTATGAAGATAGTTAACGTCAATAGAGGATCCACCCCTTCCAGTATGGGAAGAGAATATCCTATGTTATTCTTAGTATGCGAGTTCTGGAATCTCTGGCCAGAGTGAATGAAATTAGAAAGGAGTTTCTAATTTGCATTAATATGAACTTTGCATTATGAACAAGAAAACATATGATTAAACTTGATAGGCTTGACACGAGTTCCATGCCTTGCATTCAATCGGGATATTTTAGGGTGGAAGGAATTGATTGTACGGTAACTAGTCACTGACTGGTTCTTGATAGTGGNCGAGTTCCATGCCTTGTATTTAATCGGGATATTGTAGGGTGGAAGGAATTGATTGTGCGGTAACTAGTCACTGACAGGTTCTTGGCAGTGAATTCATATTATCCGGATAGTCGCGATATGTTGAGAAGCATCACTCACGATGTAGAATAAATATAATTAATCAGTTAATTATATTTAATGAATTATTAGAATTCATATAAATAATAAATAAAAAGTTTATTATTATTTATTTCTACTACCGACTTAATATTGAACCTACATGGTCACACCATAAAAGAATATTTTCTTTGATGAAAACATTTAAATTATGAGAGAGAGAATTATTTTCTAAATAGTTTAGAAAAATGAAATAATGATTAAAATAGTTTTAATTATTATTAAAGCATTTTATAAAATATGGGGTTTAATATAATAATATATATTGATATATTATTTATGGAAAAACCCTAGGATAGTCCTATAAATAGAATGAGATGCTTCATTCTAAAGGGGAACTTTTTTTTTTTGAGAAAACACTAGCCTCCATCTCTCTCTCTCTCTTTTCTCTCTAAAATAAGTTTTAGAGATTATTTGAAGATCTTCATCAAAGGAAGAATTCTTGGTGGATACAGGTAGAGTACTTCACACTCTGAGAAGTAGCTGCTAGGATCTCTTGTTCACACACTTGGATCGCTTTAAAGGTAAGGTTTCGATTCCATCTCGGTTTTATATGATTATATGCGATCATATATCTAGTTTTTACGGCAAATAATTGTTATATCACGCTTCCGCACCTCCGTAAATTACCAACACAGATTTAGGCCTAGGGCTGTTGATGTTCAGGTTCTGACTTATGCATCCATCAACAAATTGTTTCCTGAGCCTAAAGCAAGTATTTATGATATTCATGTTGTATGGAATACAATCAAATTTGTCACATAATTTATGTATTGCATCAAAGGTTTTATATATCCACAAGTAAATTCATCATTTTTTACAACAAGTTTCGTACACATATGAGTAAGATGATTTGTTGAACTACAATTTTTACAAATCTTCCTAGGTGCATTATGAACAGGTGCATAATTGTTGTGTCTGTTAATGCCTATCTTTCCATTCCTATTTGACTTTTTCTTTTTAACATGCATGGTGTCAATTTTCTGAACATTTTGTTTTGGTTCGGTTTTAGCAGGAATGGACTTGGCTTTGATTGTTGGTTCTTCTTTTTCAACAGAGGGCATATTATTTATTGAACTTAAATCAAGCCTAGCCTATGTAATTATCTGTCTTGCTGTAACATAGTTTGTACTTCTGTAATAGTTTAGTGACTTAGATATCCTTGTGTAAAATTACAGATAGAAGTCTACTCAGTTTGTCTTTTAATTGTAAATGGAGACAAAAATAAAGTTTGTTGAAAGATTCAAGTTGAATCATGCAACAAGACAAAGAAGACTTGTGGAGAAATAAGGAAAGCCATCTGAGAATTCTACTAAGGCAATTACTCAGTCGAGAAGTCTACTATTCGAGAAGTCAAAGCATTTCGAGAAGTCTCAAAACACACTTAACAGCTCAGTACTCGATCGAGAAGTCAGCCATTCGACAAGTCAAAGTATTGAATCCATTCGAGTAGTGTTAATTGTGAATCATTCGAGAAGTGAGAAAAGAAAATCAATTCGAGAAGTTAGCAAAAGGAGCATTTGAGAAGTGGTAAAGCTGAGTCATTCGAGAAGTCACAGTTTCAAGTTTCCATTCAAGAAGTCTAGCCTAATCGAGAAGTCATCAAATGGAGTTTGCGATCGAGAAGTATAGTCATTCGAGAAGTAAATCATTCATAGACCAATCGAGATGTCACAGCTAGTACTCAATCGAGAAGTCAATCTCTATGACTTCTCGAAATAATTTAAACAGAGTACTCGACTACACCAAGGAGCTATTTTCAAGGAAAATTGCAGACCAGGATAGATAATTCTGAAGCTCTATTTTTACAGGATAAGTCGAGCCTGCAAAGATAGAGACAAGTCTACAATGAAGCTGGGAAGTCAGTCAAGACAAATGACAGAAGGTATAAGGCTGGATGTAGCAGACTGTCACAATAGTGTTAGCTAGAAATAGATATCAGTCAAATGTAAAGTATGTCTTGTCTATTTCTAGTTATAGCTAATCTATCTTATGTGAGCATGTGCACAGGACATGTTGTTTATATATTTTATGCACAACCACATTTGATAGATGTCTTTGATTTTTACAATTGTAATCTTCCTAGAACAAGAAGCTGAAGTTCAATTTGAATTTTAGATTGTAGCAAAAGTTCATTCTAATAAAATTAGATTGAAAGTTACATTTAGTGTTCATTATACTCATTTCTTTGTATGTTGTTCTAACACTTAATCTGTTTCACTAGTACAACCTTATATTCCATTTGACAGTTTAAAAAGTCCATAAAAATCGAAAGAGTGAAAAAGATTTGAAGTATACATTCACCCCCCCCTGTAGACTTCTAGAACTCCTAATTCCTAACAAGTGGTATCAAAGCAGGCTGTAAACATACATATAGACTAAAGATCAAGATGAGTTCTCAGAAGCTAAGCAACATAAAGATTCCTACATTTGACAGAGAGAATTACAACCTATGGAAGAGGAAGATGCTGATGTTCATAAAGGCTACAAACTCCATGTATCCAGAAATATTAAAGAATGGTCCTTTCATGCCAGTAACTCTAGTTCCTGAAACTACTAGTGGGTCTGAAGTTATTCCTGCAACATGGATACCTAAAGATCCATCTCAGTACACAGATTCAGAGAAGGAAAAGGTTTCTCTTGACAATAACTTAATGCTAATATTAATTGAGTCACTAGATCTTGTGATGTACAACAATATTGTCAATTGCACATCTGCCAAACACACATGGGAGACTATAGAAATTATGTGTGAAGGAAATGAAGAGGTAAGGGAAAATCAAAGGCAGCTCATTGTCTCTCGGTATGAAGCATTCATGTAAAACCAAATGAAGGTATAACTGAAGTATTTAAAACGTTCAACAAACTGATCAATGACCTTCAACTTCATGGGAAGTACTATAAGACAAAGGAAGAGAATATGAAGTTTTTGCTGACTCTTCTAAAGCACCTGGAGCACAAAATCTCTGCAATAAGATAAGTGAGAGATCTAAAAAAACTTCTACTTGAGACTCTTTATGGAATCCTAAAGACATATGAACTTGAGTTCTATCAGAAGAAGGCCATTCTGGCAAATAGAGGAAAAATGGCAAATGTCTCAAATGCCTTGGTTGCAAAGGAACCATCTACAACTGAGAAGACTGGTACAAGCAAAAAGGCGAAAACTAGAGAGTTTGAAGAACAGAAACATGAAGAAAAGGACTCTGTCAAAAGTGAATCAGAAGAGGAAAATTTCTACACCATTGAAGAACTTGAAGGCATGGATAACAAAACCATGGCCTTCATGGCAAAGAAGTTTGGAAATTTGAGGAACCAAAGAAACAAAAGTTTCAAAACAAGACCAACCTTCAAGTCTTCAAACAAAGGAAAGAATCCAGCAAGGAGTACCAACAATGGAGGATACAAAACTGGAACAGTTGATAGATCTAAGATAAGATGCTATAACTGTAATGATCTTGGACACTTTGTAACAGAGTGTAGAAAACCTAAAGCAATAAAGAAGGATAAAGACTACTTGGAGTTGGAAGCCAAGTATGAAGCTCTCCTCAAAAAGCAGACAGGAAAAGCTTATATTGTTGAAGGAAAGTGCTGGGATAACACAAATGAAGATGAGGAAGAAGAATATGGGAATCTGGCACTCATGGCCAACTCAACTAATGGATCTTCATCCTCAAATTCTCAGGTACCCTCATTAATCTCTCTTGACATGTCAAATTCACAATATAAGAAAACTGTGGAAGAATTGAGCATTGAAATGTTTAACATTCACACTAGCATAACTGCTGCATATGAGGAAATTGCTAGGTTAGTAAAAACCAATGATGAACTGTCTGCTAGGAATGAAACTTTAGAATTATCTACAGTAATTCTAGAAAACTTGAAACAGGAAAATGAGTATATAAAAAACAAGGTTGTTTGTTCTGAACAAATTGAAAGATTTCTTAAGGAACAAATTTCTGAAAATGAATTAAAAATCAGATCATATCAAAACTCAGCAATTGTTGTTCAAGAGTTTCATGAGAAGAACAAGGAAAGCACTAGGATTGGAGTTGGTTTTGATTATGAGAATCTCAAGAAGAATAAATCTGTTTTAAGAAGAGGAAAAAAGGTTGAAATCCAAGGAAATCCTCATATTTTGAAAAATGTCAAAGAACCANATTGTTAAAGAGTTTCATGAGAAGAACAAGGAAAGCACTAGGATTGGAGTTGGTTTTGATTATGAGAATCTCAAGAAGAATAAATCTGTTTTAAGAAGAGGAAAAAAGATTGAAATCCAAGGAAATCCTCATATTTTGAAAAATGTCAAAGAACCAATTTTTAAGACAGCAACTGTTGAATTTGATGAAGTCAGTATAGTCATCAAACAACAGTTGGATGATGAGGATAAGGAAGCAACTGAAAGGAGTGTGCCCTCTATTGAAAAAGAAGAACCCACAATCAAAACCAAGTCCATTCATGTTCAAACTGAAACAAAACAGAATGCTCATAAAAATGATACTATGCATGCTAAAAAGAAAAAGGCAAATAGAAATGGGAAAATAGGCATCAGAAAATACAACTATGCACATGTTCATAATGCACCTAGAAAGATTTGTAAAAATTATGGTTCAACAAATCATCTTACTCACATATGCAAGAAGCCTGTTGTTGGAAATAATGAGTTTGTCTGTGGTTATGTTAAACCTTTAATGCATGATAATCATAAATTTTATGACAAATTTGATTGTATGCCATGCNGATTGTATGCCATGTAACATGAATATCATGAATACCTGTTTTAGGCTCAGGAAACAGTTTGTTGATGGATGCATAAGTCAGAATTTGAATACAAACCCTAGGTCTAAATCTGCCAGTCCTGTAAAGCATAGAAAGCATTCCATGTCACCTAAGCATGCTTCTAGTTCTGAGAGTACTAATCAAACTAAAAGTCAGAATAGTNCCTGTGAAACACAGAAAACACTCCATGTCACCTAAGCATGCATCTAGTTCTGAAAGCACTAATCAAGCAAAAAATCAAAACAAGAAAAATGAAAATGTGCATGTGCAAGTGACTGAGACTGTTAAAAACAGGAATGAAACTCATGTAACTAAGCATAAAGGACCCAACCTTGTTTGGGTACCAAAGAAAACTTGATTTGTGCTTGATTGCAGGGCACAAGTAAGAAGAAGGTCATGTGGATTTTGGACAGTGGCTGTTCAAGGCATATGACTGGTGACAAGGCCCTGCTGTCACAGTTCAAGGATGAGGCTGGCCCAATGGTAACCTTTGGAGACAACAGCACTGGTTTTACCATGGGATATGGCAAATTGATTCATGGAAATGTTGTCATTGAAGATGTAGCCCTGGTCAGTGGTTTGAAACATAATCTTCTCAGCATCACTCAATTCTGCAACAAAGATCTGAAGGTGGAGTTTGAAAAGGACTTGTGCCTCATATCACACAGGAAGACCAAGGAAATTGCTCTGCAAGGATTGAGGAAAAGAAGCCTATTTGTAGCAGACTTGGACTCTGCAAATAAGGAGAGAATTTGTTGTTTCTACACCAAAGCCTCAGAAAATGAAAGTTTTCTTTGGCACAAAAGACTATCCCACTTGAATATCAAAAACATTAATTCTTTAGTCAAGAGAGAATTAGTGAAGGATTTGCCTGCACTTGAATTTTGCATAGAAGGATTGTGTGAGGCATGTCAGAAAGGGAAAATGAAGAGATCAAGTCACAAAAGTAAGGAATTCACCTCAATCACCAACCACTTTAATTAATTCATATGGACCTGTTTGGACCAGTAAATGTGATGTCCATGTCTAAGAAAAGATTTGTTCTAGTCATGGTTGATGATTATTCAAAATATACTTGGGTAGAATTCTTGCATTTAAAAGATGAATCTCCTGAGATTATCATTGAGAATCTGAGGAGGTTGGATAAAGGCCCTACTCCAGTAGTTGCCTTAAGGAGTGACAATGGTACAGAATTCAAAAATGCAATACTCAATGAATTTTGCAAAGAGAAGGGTATCACTCACCAATTCTTAGCCCCAAGAACTCCACAACAAAATGGAATGGTTGATAGAAAGAACAGGACTCTCATTGAAGCTGCAAGAACCATGTTGGCAGAAGCAAATCTATCAACCAGTTTTTGGGCTGAGGCTGTTAGAACTGCTTGCCACATTCAAAATAGAACACTCATCACAAAACTAGTTGGAAAAACTCCTTATCAGATCATGACAAAGAGAAGGCCATCTGTGAAATACATGCATGTGTTTAGAGCAAAGTGTTTTGTTCTCAAAGATGATGTCAACAATCTTGGTAAATTTGAAGCAAAGGCATATGAATGAATTTTTGTGGGATACTCATTGGACATGACTGTCTATAGAGTATATGTAATTGATCAACAAAAAGTTATGGAAAGTACAAATGCAACATTTGATGATTTCAAGTTCCCCACTATGAGTTTGGAAGGTAAAAACTGTGACACTCTGAGATTTGAAAATGAAATAGAGCCTGAAACTTCTGTAACTGAAAATGTTATCAGTACTCTTGAAGACTCCCATGTAGACATCTCACATGGAACAAATATAGAAAGAGAACATGAAGACTTTAGTCATATTCAATTTAAGAATTCTCCACATAAGTCTAACATTAACTCAGGGGGAGGTTCTCAAGGATCTGCAACAAATGACAATCACTTCAATCAGGGGGAAACATGCTCAAATGATAAAGATGGGGCTCATCAAACTAAATGGAATAGAGCTCACACAGCTGATCAAATCATTGAAAATCCTGATGAAGGTGTGAGGACAAGAAGCGCAACTATGAATGAATACCTATTTGCTTGCTTTCTGTCTCAAAATGAGCAAAAAAGAATTGAAGAAGCCTTGTTGGATCCAGATTGGATAATTGCCATGCAAGAAGAGTTGAATCAATTTGTGAGAAACAATGTTTGGGAACTAGTGCCACCTCCAAAGGACAGATCAGTGATTGGCACTAAGTGGGTCTACAGGAATAAAATGGATGAACATGGGATTGTGATAAGAAACAAGGCAAGGTTGGTTGCTAAAGGCTATTCACAAGAAGAAGGCATTGACTATGATGAGACTTTTGCTCCTGTTGCAAGATTGGAAGCAATTAGAATTTTTCTAGCCTTTGCAGCACACTCAAACTTTAAGGTCTATCAGATGGATGTCAAAAGTGCTTTTCTCAATGGTGAATTGGAAGAGAATGTATATGTGCAACAACCACCTGGCTTTGAAAATCCAAATTTTCCAGACTTTGTTTATAGACACATCAAAGCATTGTATGGACTCAAACAAACCCCTAGAGCATGGTATGACACTTTGTCAAAATTTCTTCGGGAAAATCAATTCACTAGAGGAACCATTGACAAGACTCTCTTCTACAAGAAGCATGGTGAGGATATCATACTTTTTCAAATCTATGTGGATGATATCATTTTTGAAGGGTTTCGAGGCACACACGCAGCGGAATAAACGTGAAAAATAAATCAAAATAGTGAAACCCTCCGCAGGATCCATGCGAAAAAAAAAGATTTAATTAGTAGATAAAGAATAAATACCTTTAGAAGCTTTAACAGTTCATTAATGGAAGATTAATGGAGGTCCAAAGCTTGTTTAATCACCACGTATCCCGCTCTCGCGATCTACGCTCTACGGTATCCACACGAACACTTTTCATGAAGGATTGATGTGTACTAGCACCCGAAAACTTCTTCTCTCTCTATCTTCCTCCTCTCTCAGAGCGGCTAGGGTTTTTGTAAAATCTCTATTTTATTAAATCAGCCCATAAAGAGATTATATAGAGAGAGGAATAAGTTTTCTAATTATAATCCAATTATAATTAATACTAATCCAAAATTCTAAATTATTTAATTAAGTCTCACTTAATTAATTAATTATTAATTTTGGAATTAGTTTAAGTAATTCATTTATTCTATTTATATAATTAATTAAGTCATACTTAATTAATATCATAAATAAAATAAATTACTTATTTAATTTAAATTCATAATTTAAATTATTTCTCCTTCAAGCGTTCTTTGTGTGTGACCCTGTAGGTTATTATTACGTTGGCAACAATTTTAATATCTAATTAAAATTGTAAACAATGAGCGGCATCTAGTAATACATCATTGCTACCCAAGTAATAATAATAAATCGGTGATTCGATTAAGCCTTTCGTGAATAATGTTCCATGTAATATAATCCCTTTAATATTGATATTATAGATTAAACTCAAAGCATGTCTCGTATCATCCTCTTTATAATTTAATCTTTATTTTCTTGATCGATGAGTAGACTATTAAAATCAAATCAACATTTGAGCACGGCCGTGCATTTCATAGTCTCACTCAAACAAGAGGCCAATAATATCACTCCTAAAATTAGGAGGATTAAATCCCATCTAGATCATTCATATTTCTCATACGATTCATAATATACCCAATGTCCACTTTTATCATAACCCGGTCAATGGTAACTTTTAATGTAATCAAAGTATATTAATTCTGGTATAGAAATATAATGATTTCAGGTCTAAGGATCATTACACCATTATCACAGTGAGAATTACTTATGACACTTACTTAACATGTAGAATCTCAC
>QRFB01006468.1:11931-30080 GCA_008931105.1 Oenanthe javanica | reverse complement strand
TAATGTCAATCACAATTTTATTATAAGATGCCCCACATTGTAGCTGGATATTCATGAATGCTCTAGAGTCCTTAGCCTATAGGATCTCATAGGAGATTGTGCGTAACCCCCACATTCACATAGGTAAGTTCATCAAGTTTGTATTGTCGAAAACCACCTCATATAAGGTTATGAACTTATTAAGAACATTAGTTCATCCTAACATATATGACAATAAAAAATACTACATCACTTTATTAATAGGAATGGTAGTAGTATTACATAAACATGAGTTCTTTTGTGATTTCGTTTGACCCATTGAACTTAGACATTCCTAAGATGGGTATCCATCACAATTCACTCTACAATAGGTTTCAAACCCAATCCTATTTGTGCTAACTCTAGCACCATGCAAAGGTCATAAACTTGAGTTCTTTTGTGATTCATCACAATTCACTCCACGATAGGTATCAAAACCTATTTTTGTGCCTAACTCTAGCAACAAAAGACCTTTGCTCAGAGAATCTGCAGTATTCATCTCATACTCTTTACACATAAGTAATATCACATTATTACTCATCAGATTTACACATTAGCATGCCTTAGACGTTTATGCCTTCTTTTTATTATAGATTTAAATTTTGCCAACCTTTGCAAATCATACAATGCCAATCACTTTTCTTGAAATACAAACTCAATGTTTTTCATATAAACACATGCACCATTTATTAATATTGGCAAAAATTTGCAACCCCCACAGCAAAATAAAGTGAATGTCGAAAGTATTTACCTCAAAATTATAATTTGATTAAATACCTTTAACATCTTCTCAACATAATGAGACTGATTTAAAACAACCCATGTGAATTCCTAATAATTCACATCTGCCTTTTCTAAGCCCTTCATATCAAAGCAAGAAGTTAGAAAAACATTGCTTGTGTTAACAACATTTATATTAATACCTAATATTAACATATCATTCGCATATAAACATATGTCACACAACCAAAATTGATCAAATTTGGAGTAAACACAAGCATCAGAATCATTTACCTGATAACTATTAGAGGTGATGGTTTTATGAAATTTTCCATACCAGACTCTGGGTATTTGCCTAAGACCATATAATGATCAAGTTTGCATACTTTGTCTTGGACAACACATCCCTCTGGATGCTTCATATTTATCTCCTCTTACCTAAAAATTCTTCTTCAATTAAAAATTAGTAATAAAAGGAGATCCAAAACTTGTCTCAATTCTAGCCTTTTTTACTCATTCTAGACTCATGAGTGTCACAAGATATAGACAAAGTAGATCTATGAGGCAAACATGACAATCACTTTTATAGGAAATATATACTCAAAAATTAAACATATCTTGATTCTTCATATGAACCAAAATCAGATGCAAATGAGTTTATATGTAGCACCATTAAAGCCAACAAAAAATATCATATATACATATTTTTAAATATGCATACAAAAAGTTAACTAACGACTACACATATATATTAAGATACTTCTTGAAAAATATCATATCTCACTCGGGCATATCATCAAACAAGTTGTAAGCACATCTTGCATTATATACTCTTACATAAATATCACACACATCATCACAAGTAAGATTAATCATTTTAGCTCAATCTCCATACATAGATATAAATTTGTCTAATCCACACAAAAATTCAACTTTAGAATGTTGGGGATATGTATGTAGTCACAAAGGGGTAGACAAAATATTTAGTAGCGTATATGATATCTCTATGTGATGAAAATAGAAATAGGGAACAAATCAAAATTTATCAGATGAAAATCAAGACAACTTATCTGAACAACAGTCGTGGCGTAAACTTAATCACTGCACTAACGTTGAATTTGTCCCGCTACATACACACGGACTCGTGACAATCAACCTCCAGCATTCCATGACATCTATCTCACTGATGTAGTACAGGGAAACAGATTGAGAACTCTCTTGATCATTGTCCATAAACTTGTTTATATAAAATATATGAGATTGCTCTTTTGTTGTCTTCTCCAAAAAATATTAGAGGACAAAACCTCTTTCTGATAGTGATCAGAACTTGCCACTCTTCAGCTAGAGAGCCAAAAGCCACTAGTATTTAAAAGAAAAAGTTAAGACAAATCAAAAGTCTCAACCATTGAAAAGTCTCACATATAAAATTTAAAAAATATATTAATAAATAATATTATTTTTCTTTTGAAACAAACTGAAATTGGAATAATATATATATAAATTCCAACAACCAGGCCAAATGAAACTGGATCCTCCACTTCGTTTTGCTGCTAAAATATGTGACTTAGGGTAATATCTAGCTTTAAAGACTCTTGCAGCGACATGCTTCCCCAACATGGCTATATTAAAGCCATATAAATTACGGAAACCCAACCCCCATTTTGACTTGGTCACGCTCATTCTATCCCATGAAAGCCAGTGAATTCCTCTGGTGCTAGTTGAATTTGAACTCCACCAAAAGCCATTAATATTTACTAATAAAATATATAATATTTCAATAGTATTACNTCTAAATTTATATTACGTAAATATCTATCTCTATTATTATGTAAATGTTATAAAATCTAAATTTATATTACGTAAATATTATTTATAAAAATTTATTATTATTTTACAAAATATATAATTATTTTCTTTAGAGAACTCACTTAAATCTCTAAAAAAATAGTCTCATATAAGAATAAGTGTGTTTATGGGGAGATGAGGATGGGTATTCGTTAGAGACATATAGAGCGTATGCTTTAAAGGGTAAAATAGGAAATAAAAAATATATAGGTACGCTCTATTATAGAGCGTATGGTCAATTTTTTTATCTCAGCCGTTGATTTATTTTTTTAACGGTACGAGATGGGTTGGTTGGATATCAAAAGATATCCAACTGTTGCTGGTGAACATTTTCCTATATAATATATAATAAAAAATATATATAACTAAAAATTTAGAACAACCATACAAGTAATTAATAAATGTAGTTAACAATAAAATAATATTTTTATATTTAATATTATAAAATGTAAATATATTAAAAAAATTATAATATATAAAATAAATATATTAATTATAATAAATATATTTTAAATATTTAAAAGGCGTTCCGTGCATCGCACGCACGGGATTTAACCTAATTTAAATAATAAGTAGGATCTAAACTAGGGGTGACAAAAATTGACACAACCTGAAATCCGCACAAATCCGACACGAAAGAATACGAATTTGGGTCGGAGGTTTTCAATTTCGGATTGGGTTGGGTAAAACTTTATCTGAAAAATTGGGTACCCAAAATACTCAAAATTTTATAATATATAACACATTATATATAATATATATTTACACTTATGAAGCACGGGGACGCCTCCTAGCTATTGTACCCAAGTTTAGGGACGACATGAGGACGGTAGACTAGATTTGGGGACGTTTCAAGACTTAAAATGAAAAAAATACCCGCCCCCCACTTGAAAAAACATAAAATGGCGAGGCTAGAAGATGAGTGGGAGAGAAAAGCACACTTTCGGGCCCAAGAGATGTTCCATTGCCTTCTGAATCTGAATCCGGTTTTGATTCTTCAAAAAAAAAAATCTGGGACTTACTCCTATTTTATATTTTAATCTTTTAGATGTTGAACTTTATTTCTATATTATATTTTGATCTATTAGATGTTATATAGTTTTTTTTTTCCAGATAGATGTTATATAGTTATATACATGAATAATTTTTATTTTTTTTATATATATTGCCGGTACCCGTACCCTAAGATTTTAAAATTGCCATTTCCTGTCACCGTACCCGTCTCCGTCTCCGTGCAACATAGATTTACACTACATAATTATATATGTGTGATATATTGACATATTATTTAAATAATTATAATTCATATATCATCAAAAAAGGTTATTATAATATTATATATATATATATAATTTTATATAATTAAAAAATTAATTTTTATTTATTTTCGGGTCAAAATGGGTCATTTTGGTTTGATTCGGTTGAAATCTTGAACTCGTTTTGTGTTCGGGTTGACTCAAAAAACAGGACTGGGTACAACAAACCCGACATGAACCCAACCCATTACCTAAAATTACCACCCTTGATCTAAACTCGCTTTATAATATTAAAAATAAGGGTATTTTTGGGGGGAAATAGACGATGGGGTCAATGTGTACACCTGACAAGCAATGAGGGCACACAAGTACGTTTTAAACTTTAGGGTTTAAGTGTTTGATCTGGGAAACTATTAGGATTAAAGTATAAATAACCCTTTAAATTAAGATAAAAATGTCTGGGGCAAGGTGTCTTTTTTCTGGGTGGATTCTGAAAAGACAGCATGTTCTTATGCAGATGTGATCTTCAAATGGTGGTTGAGGATGGATTACTAGGATTGGTGAAAGTTATAAGAGTCTATTTTCCTATTCATTCTTTACTCTTTGAGATTTGATTCATGTGTGTCCGTTTGGTAACATTGCATTGTGCTATTCGAGTGATACTTTACGGGAAGTTCAGTGTAGTTCGAGAGCTCAACTCTGATGACGTACTTATTCAGTTGTTGTACAGTTTATTTGTAATCCTTTGCTCTAAGAGTATTCCAAAATCCTTCATCCTTGAATCAGTTTCTACATGTACATTTTGGAAGATTATACATGAAACTTTTTTTTTTATCTCAAATGTTCCTACCCCCATTGTAATGATCAATTAATTATTAATTAGTCACACTTAAGCTTGTACTTGTCTTCCAATTGTGCGTTAGTAACCCCTAAGCAATTGTGGATTTTCTTGTACAGGTTACGGATCCTGCATATTTACAGGAAGGTGAGAGCTAAATTATAACCCTTATATCTGATTAAGCAAGAAACCTGTTAAGTTTATTGATATTTTTCGTTGTATGGCATCTGACAAGTGATTATTTTCTTAACAGTTCAAACTCAAGCTCAATTGGCTTTACCCCACCTGCATTTGGGCCTGTGAGCGCTATGGGACAGAGTTCAACACTTCATATCCCCCTGCTTGGTTCTTTTATTTTGACAATGTTTATTACTTTTTTAGTGGTAGATGTCCATATTCATGTCTTTTGTGATTGCTTAATTTGTTAAATCCTTTTTTCTTGAGATTAAATGGCAAGTTGTGGGAAATTCATGGATGATGGTTGATTAGGCCTTAGGGTGCTATAATTTCATTTGCGATTAATACTCAAACAGAAAAATATTAAATTTTTGTTCATTTGTAATTTACGACTTAAGTTTGGTATTGAAGTAGCACTCATGTCTGGATATGGGAAAATTTGACTCAAAATGGATACATTGATACAGTAAGGCAATTGAAAACAGAAGTGTGGTCATTCTCTGCGGTTTCTCTTCCGTAATTTGGTACTAGAATTATTTTTCAGGTGTTTGTTAGTTTCTTTTCTTAATTCATACTCAAATTATTTTCCAAACCCATTACTTTCTTGCACCCTACAACCCACTCTATCAGCCCAAATTTGTCTTTATCTTTTGATATGTCATTCAATGGTGAACTTTGACCAACAAATAACCCCTTTCATAGTCTTAACAGGTAGAAGGTAAATGTAATGTGAAAAACTTTTATTGTGCCATCTTAAAGAAGGTTGGTAAACCATTGTTTAAAAAGGTGGAGATAGAGTTTGATGAACCCTCTATGATCATCAAACAACAATTTTATGATGAAGATGAAGAGAATGACAGAATATATTGTCGTTACCAGTAAGACAGCTATATACTGTCAGTACCAGTAAGACATCAGAATAAACTGTCAAGACAGTAAATTCCAAATCAATTGTGAAGACAACAAGTTCAAAACATGCTGTCAACACTAGTAGGACAGTAATTTCTAAACTTACTATCAACAAGACTGAAAAGAATATGAATGGTAAACTAGGAATAGATAAGAAGAATAACTATGCTTATGTTTCCAATTCGCCCAGGAAGCAATGTAATAAATGTGGTACCTCTAGTCACTTAACTCATGCTTGCAATAGAAATCCAACAGAGATTAAGAATGCCACATCTGTTACGAGTAACTTGCATAGTATTCTTTTAAAGAATAGAAATATCGTTCACTATTTTAATATTGATTGTATGCCTTGCAAGATAAACATGTTAAGTGTATGTTTTAATTTATCTATGTGTGCTAGCAATGCATGTCAATATATGTCTGTTAAAATTGAAAAGGCCAAGACTCCAAATCCTCTTAAAGATTGGAAGGACATGTCAACCCAAAACAAGAATCTCAAAACTGTTATCAAGAAACAATGGGTGGCTACATGAGTCAAGTTTGAGAAAACAAATGATGAAAAAGGAAATGATGTTTGTGAAATATGATGACTCTAAAGATCATGGACCCAACAACGATTGAGACCAGATGAAACTTGAAATCATTCATTTTGTAGGGCAATAAGAAAAAGGACACGTGGATTATAGACAATGGATGTTCTACTCATATGACATGTGATAAAGCCCTGCTATCACAATTCAAGGAAATGGTTGGCTCTTATGTAACCTTTGGATACAACATCATTGGTTTTACAATAGGATATGGCATCTTAGAAGTTGAGAATGTTGTTATTGAGAATATAGCTCTAGTTAATGGCTTGAAATACAATTGTGAAAGTGCTTTCAAGGTACACTTCAATGAAGATAAATGTTCTATCATCAACAAGAAAACAGGGCTGGAAGCGCCGAAAGTGTAATAAAATGAATCTTGTTTGTTACAGACCTGGATTTGGCCAGGAAGGACAAAGTTTACTGTTTCTACAACAAAACTTTAACAAATGAGAGTTGGTTGTGGGACAAGAAGCTTTCATACCTGAACTTCAAGGCCATGAATTATCTTATAAAGAGAGAACTGGTGAAAAGACTTTCTCAACTTGAAATCTGTCTAGAAGGATTGTGTGAGAATTGTCAAAAAGGGAATTTAAGAAGAGCTAGCCACAAAAGAACTCCCAGTGGCTCAATCAATGAAGCTTTTTAACTTATTCACTTAGCCCTATTTGGTCATGTGAATGTTCAATCACTTGCTAAAGAAGTATGCATTGGTTATGGTGGATGAATGCTCCAAATACACATGGGTGAGGTTTTTGGAATCCAAGAAAGAATTTGCACAAGAAATCATGGATCTAGTAAGGGTTCTTGACAAGAATCCCAAATATAAGGTGCAGGTCTTGAGAAGTGATAGTGGCACTGAGTTCAAAAATAGTGTCATGAATGACTTTTACAAGGATAATGGTGTCACTTAACAATTTTCAGCCTCAATGACACCTTGACAAAATAGTGTGGTGGAAAGAAAGAACATGACCTTAATTGAAGCAGCAAGAACAATGTTGAGTGAAGCAACACTATCTACATGTTTTTTAGGAGAAGCCATCAACACAACCTGCTATACTCAAAATAGAATAGTGGTGAACAAGATGTTTGGAAAGACTCATTATGAATTACTGATAGGAAGGAACCCTACTATCAAATACTTTCATATCTTTAGAAGAAAATAATTTATAATGAAGGACTCAACTGACATCAAGGGCATGTTTAATACTAAAGAATTTTAAGGCATTTTCATGGGATATGGTATAGAAAGAACTGCATATAGAGTCTATATCATTGAACAAAGAACTATAGAAGAAAGTGTTAATGTTACTTTTGATAAAATCAAGTTTTCTGGCTTGGAAGATGGTCAAGAGAATGCTGTTCTTGCATTTGAAAATCAAGGGTATCTAGATGAAGTAGAACAAGAAGATGAGCAGGCTAACATGGAGCAAGTCATTTCAGGAAACAACACAAACTCATGACAAGATCAAGCCATTGAAGAGTCAGCTCAATCAAATGAAAATTCAGGAAATATTCCCATGAATAGTGAAATAGAAGAGACTGACATTGGCTAAAGCTCAAGGAACTTCTCTAGTGATCAAAGAATCTCCAAATTGCAGATAGAAATAAAATAGAATAGTGATCACACAAATGATCTTATTATTGGTGTTCCAGAAACAACAGTCAGAAGAAGAAGGAATATTGTAAACGAAATGCATATACTCATGTTTCCTTTCTCAAGTGGAACCCAAAGATGTAGATGAGGCTTTACAAGATTCTGAATGGTTAATAGCCATTCAATAAGAATTGAATCAGTTTGAAAGGAGCAATATCTAAACTCCTATTTCCAGGCCTAAGGATAAATCTGTAATTGGAACCAAATTGGTGTACATAAATAAGATGGATGAGAGTGGTATTGTAACAAGGAACAAAGCTAGGCTGGTGGTAAAAGGTTACTGTCAACAAGAAGATATTGATTTTGATGAAACTTTTGCACCTGTTGCAAGACTTGAAGATATTAGAATTTTCCTAGCTTTGCAGCTCATAACAAATTCAAAGTGTTTCAAATTTATGTTAAAAGTGCTTTTCTCAATGGATAATTGGAAGAAGAAGTTTATTTTGAGCAACCTCCTGGTTTTGAAGACTCAAAGTTTCATGATTTTGTCTATAAACTACTCAAAGCTTTGTATGGTTTGAAGCAAGCTCCTAGATCTTGGTTGAAAATTAATTTACAAGAGGAGTTGTTGATAAAACTCTATTCTTCAAAAAGCAGGGGAGAGATATCATATTGGTGCAAATCTATATTAATATCATCATTTTTGGTTCCATAAATGAAAGTCTTTGCAAGAAATTTTGAGACTTGATGCAGAGTAAGTATGAGATGAGTATGATGGGAGAACTGACATTCTTCCTTGGACATCAAGTTTATCAAAAGGCTGATGAAATCTTTATCTGTTAAATAAAGTACATTAAAGATTTTTTGAAAAGGTTTGACATGGAGGATTCATCACTTGCAAAACTCTTATTTCTACTGCTACATAACTTGAGAAAAATCCAAATGCAAAAGGAGTTGACAACAAGATGTACATGGGCATGGTTGGTTCTCTGCTGTACTTAACTGCTAGCAGGCCTGACATCATGTAGATTGTGTGCAAGATTTCAATCTGGTCCCAAGAAATCTCACTTAACAGCTATTAAAAGGATATTTAGGTACCTCAAAGGGACTCCAAATCTGGGATTATTGTATCCTAAAGATTCTGGTTTTGACTTAGCGGGGTACTCAAACTCAGACTATGCAGGATGCATAATTGACAAAAAAAGCACTACAAGAAGCTGTCAATTTATTGGTGAAAGATTGGTTTCATTTAGCAAAAAACAACATTATGTTTCTGATTCTACTGCTGAAGCTCATTATATTGCAGCTAGAAATTGATGTGCTCAATTACTTTCGATGAAAAATCAACTATTGGACTATGGCTTGACACTTACTGGGATTCCTATTTTTTATGACAACAAAAGTGCCATAACTATATCAAACAATCCAATTCAACACTCCAGGACCAAGCATATTGATATCAGACATCATTTTATCAGGAAGCATGTTAAACAAGGAACCATTAAGCTACATTATATGCCAACAGAGAAGCAACTTGCAAACATATTCACCAAACCATTGGATGTGAAAATTTTCAACAAATTAGTGAGGGAATTAAGTATGCTCAATTTGACTTGTTAATCTCTGTATGACTAGTTGAATATGTATTAGTTGTTTTGGTTATGCTTTAAAATATTATCTAACTGCATTGATCATAGTCCACGGCTTTATAAGGTATTTTGATGTATTATGATTAATGGATGATGTGAATTTTATGATGATGTTAATTAATCAATTTAAAAAATGTAGCACAAGTACTGTGCAGGTATTTTCTAACCTGTTAGTACCTATGACGGTGTATTTCAAATATCTGTCATGAATATTTGGTAGATAATGGCAGATGTGTTGAGAACATATTTTTTTATGAAGTGACAGTGCTTTCATCCACTAAAGTCACTGTTACCTGAGAAGACGTGTTGTCATCGTCAATCAATATGTGTTAACACAACTGTCTATTTTATTTAAAGGCTTGAAAGTAAGTTTTGTGCTTGAAGTTACTGTCATGATAAGTTACTGTCAATATTCTTTATATCATCAACTTTTCTCTGACAGTTACAAANACTGTCAATATTCTTTATATCATCACCTTTTCTCTGACAGTTACAAAATAACCCACTGCCAAACAATTAAATAAATAGATAATTGTAGGTTATGTACTAATGTTGCTGTCTAGTGGTATGTGTTTTAGCCGTAGGAGTTGTTGTCAAAAAGGAAGAGAAAGCTCATTATTGCCAAACGGTCAATTCCATCGATTACAATTCTTTCTCGGCAACTAATTCTCCAAAAATATAAATACGAAATTAAAACAGCTCAAATTCACTTTCACTTTTACATCAATTCTATTATTCTTCTTTCTCTAATATTCTGTTAGTTAGAGAATCCCACTAAGTCACTAGGTTATTTGTAGAAAGGGGGTTGAATACAAATAATAAATTTTTGTTTACTTCTAAAATTTGTTATTCAACTGATAATATTAAATTAAGAAAAAGAAAACAAATAGCAAAAATTAAACACATAAGGCTTTTAAAATTACTGGTGGATTGAATGTTTGACGAGAGATTTTTTTGCTGTGATTTATCTAGGTCCGAAAACCTAGCTACTATTACAAAGTTGAATAACAATTTGTTCTTACAATTTTGCTTCACAGCTCTTGAACTAATTGTACTCAGAATATTTGTAAAAGCTTTACATAAAACTAGTCAACTGATACAAACAAAATATTCTTAAACTAGTATTCTGCTACTTTTGTCTTTCCTTTCTGCATTGTGCAAATTTGAGGAATATTTTTGTCCCGCATTCTTCCAAGAAAAGACAGTTCCTTCAAAGCTTTCACAGTCAAGACAAATTTGACTATCTTCTAATGTTATCTTTTGTGTGAAATATTCCTAACATTGGTCTTCATTATTAGTCACTATCAATTGATAATCTGCTGTTAAGCATATCAATTGATCTATGTCTGGAGTCTTCAACTGATCTTTGATCATCGATTGATTGGTTGTTTTTATCCATCAATTGATATTTGTTTTATCAATCGATGTATCCATCGATGAGTCTTCTTCATCCATTGATAGTCTTTTTCATTTAGTATCCTGTTAGGAATCTACATGTGATTTGATGATAACTTTAAACTTAGAATCATAGAAATTTAATTGATGTAACTGATCAATTGATATGAAAGTTATAAATATAAATTGATCAGGAAACCATTTATCAGTTGAAATGTTTATGTGAATCAATGGATAATTTAGATTGTAACATAGGTGTACTTAGTCTATTTCAATCGATAATGTGCAAGTCAATTGATATTTTACTCATTAATTGATGTTAGAATCGATTGATATAGGTCGTCAACTGATGTGTAACTTAGACTGTCAAATTGTAAATATTTGAAGACAGGAAATTATACAAGTGAGGATGATCAATTGATATTGAAGCATCGATGGATAGAAGATCAATTGAAGAAACCAAGTCAAGTATTGAAGACCATCAATTGATGTGAAGACCCATCGATTGATATATCGATTGATAACATCTATCAATCGATAAGTCATTAAAGATCAATCGATGGATATAAAGATCAATCGATGGATATAAAAATCAATCGATGGATAAAAGGAATGATCAATTAATATGCTTAACAATAACTTATCAATTGATCGAGACAACACAGAAAGGCTATTTGTGAAGATCCAAAGGACAAAAGCACACCTATGGAAGACAGTCTATGATGACTATGAAGACTCAATCTGAAGCTGCTTTCAAACCTTTTCTAAAATGGAAAAAGGTAATACCGAAGGTAGGTAGAAACAATCTTAGGGTAGGAATTGTAAAAACACACTTGTGGTATATAAACAAGTGTGGTAGCATTGTTAGAAAATGTCCAAGTTAGACAATATTTCTTGAATCAACTGTTCAGCCTTAGAGCACTTTGTAAGAGCAGTTGATTTAGTTTCTAACCTTGTAAAAATGAAGCTAGGTTTTATTAAACTAGGAACATTGAGCAAAAATATACACTGATGGAAAAACCAATTCATTAGTAATTTTAAAATCTCTTTGTTAAATATATTTTGTAGTCTCATTTTTGTTTTTACATATTCTCTTAAACACTCAAACATCAAGAACAAATATTAAAACAAGTAAAAAGTTTTCATATTTGTATTCAACCCCCCCATTCTATAAATATTGACATTGTTATAGGAAATAACATATTCATTGATCACCCATAACTTGTATATTTTTCTTGTCTTCAAATAATTACAATTAACAGTCTATTTTTAATCATTAGTTGAAGATCAATATTTATTGGCTCATACTTCAATCGACTCTAAGACACATTATCCATCAATTATGTGAGATACAGCTTTTTAATTAGGTTTTGATTAATTTTGTCTTAACAATAAGTGTAAATTAAATTAGGGTTAGGAAGTTACTAATTAATATAGTAATCCTCCCTTAGGTTATTCGAAGTGACCGTCAACGAGTGGAAAAGTCAAACTTGGTCAAACTGTTTTATAAACGAAACAAAATGATTTTCTCTCGACATATAATTAGATAAGATTTATCAAAATAATGATTAAATCAAATCTAATTTATATATGTTATATTTTGAGGCAAAAACGGATGACGAACAAATACTTTATTTTTGACACTGCGTTTACGAGTTAGAAAATGCTTTTTTAAATTAAAAGAGTGTCTGCTTTAAAGGTTTTCAAGGGTATATATTTTGAATATATTTTCTAAATATATTCGTTCAACTTATCTTCAACAAAGTCCTGCCTAGATGTAAAATGTAGATTTTATCCCGAAAGCTCCTAAATGTCTTGTTTAATAAGATAAAATGCATTTTAATTCAAGCAAAAATATTCCTTAAACTTCATAGTCATTAATAATTTAGGAATATTATATTTGAATATATTTCAAGTCAAAACCTTAGTCCAAATGTCGACAAGTTCTGATAAATGGCTATCAAATATTGTTCCGGGCTATAGGGACAATGAAACGATCTTTTTTCTCGAAATAATAGCTACACAAGTCCAATTGACTTGAAACTTGGGGAATGTCACTAGAATATTGAAAAAGAATTTTAGGATATTTTTCATGATTTTTGGGTGACTTTTATTTTTGGCCTGTACTTTCGATACGTAATTGATTCTTCGGTCATTTAAAAATCAATGAAGGTCAACTCCAAATTAAGTAGGATTTTAAAACGAAGCTTGGTTTTATTTACCTATGAACATTGAGAAAAAATATACACTGATGGAAAAACCAATCCATCAGTAATTTTAAAATCTCTCTGTTCAATTTATTTTGTAGTCTTATTATTATTTTTACATATTCTCTTAAACACTCAAACATCAAGAACAAATATTAAAACAAGCAAAAAGTTTTCACATTTGTATTCAACCCCCCTTCTACAAATATTGACATTGTTCTGGGAAATAACAATTGGTATCAAAGCCAGGGTTTCAACATACAGAAAGTTTAAAGATCAAGAACAGTCAATATGGGCCAAAAAGATTCAGGTGTGAAAATTCCAGTGTTAGAAATGGATGAATATTTTCCATGGAAAGTAAAAATGCATCTGCATCTACTTTCTCTCGACCCCTCCTATGTTAACTGCATAGAGAAAGGTCCTCATGTTCCCATGAAGCTAGTCATAGGTGTAAACGCTGATGGAACTCCAGCATTTGACAAACATGTTCCAAAACTCATCACTGAGTTCACAGAAGATGATGAAAAAGAAGTGTTCAAAGACAAGAAGGCCATGAACATTCTGTTTAATGATCTAGATAAAGATATGTTTGACAATGTGATAAACTGTACTTCAACAAATGAAGTATGGGATACTCTTCAAACACTATGTGAATGAACTGAACAAGGAAAAACAAGATGCAACTCTTGATTCAGAAATATGAATCATTTCATTTCAAGAGTAGAGAATCTATCAATGATATCTATAGCAGATTCCAGAAGTTGTTAAATGGATTGAAGCTATATGGTAGAGTTTATGCAACCGAGGACACAAATCTAAAACTTCTTAGATCTCTTCCAAATGAATGGAAACCAATGACTGTTTCCATTAGACAATCTCAGGACTTCAAGGATTTTACACTGGAGAAACTTTATGGTATTCTCAAGACATATGAGTTGGAAATCCAACAAGATGAAGAGATTGAGAAGAATCAAAGAAAAGAGAAAACTGTGGCTTTGGTAGTCAAGGGAAATGAAGAGAAGAAGGAAAGTGGTTGTGTAGAAGATTCAGTCATGGTGGCTGGTGATGCTGTTGAAGAATCATTCAAAGGAAAAGGAAAGGGCAAGTGTGAAGAAAATGAAGCTTGCTCTCAGGATGATTTGGATGACATTGATGAGCACCTTGCATTTCTGACAAGGAAATTTTCAAAGTTAAAATTCAAGAGGAATCTAAATGCTTAAAGGCCTGGATTCCAGTTTAGACACAACAATCAAAATAAAAATCTGGTTGACAGATCTAAATTCAAATGCTTTAACTGTGGATTGGCTGGTCATTTCTCAAATGAGTGTAGAAAGCCAAAACAAGAAAAGGCAAAGTCATATGATGGTATTGATAAAAAAAGAAATACCTTGACCTTCTTAAACAAAAAGAAAAGGCTTCTGTTACTGAAGAGAAAGACTAGGCTGCTGAGGACAGTGATTCTGAAGAGTTCATCGATCTAGCTCTAATGGCCAACCATGAAGATGAAAAAGCTAGTTCATCATCAAATCAGGTACTAGCTACCAAATTTTCTGAGATTACAAAAGATGAATGCAATAGTACCATTAATTAAATGTCTAATGAATTGTACAATTTGCATGTCACTCTAAAATCTCTAAACAAAGAAAACCTCAATTNTCTCAAGTTAAAGAACACCATTGATGCCTTAACTGAGAGGAATATTTTTCTTGAAAATGAACTTGTTTGTTTAGATAGATTCAAGAAGGAAAGTAAGGATGCTAGAGATGAACTAGTAAATAGTTTGAGAAGAGAAGAGTTGTTAAAAGACCAATTGGCTGGAGAAATTGAAACCATTAACAAATGGAATAGGTTGGCTAAAACTGCCAAACAAATCATTGATGTTTAGGGTTTAGATACTCTAGGAGAATCCCCTAAATCAATAGGAAAGCCATTGGCTGATACTTCAATGGATAAAGATAAATCGACTGCTAATCCCTCATCAACTGATAAGGATTATCAATCGATTGATGCTGAATCAATTGATAAGCATCCATCGACAAGTAAATTATCAATGGCTAATAAGAAGAACAAATTTAGCACCCCTATCAAGTTTGCTAGGGAAACTAAAAATCAAGTTTAGGCTAAGGTTGAGAAGATAAACATAGGTAGCTTATCCAAGAAACAAATGAAAGCAAAATTAGAAGAGATAACACCTGTGGAAATTATCTAACCTAAGTCTGAGAAAAAGAAAAAGAATGGGAATGGTAAAGTAGGCATAAACAAGCACAACAATTATACTCCTGATATATATGCACCAAGAAAGGTGTGTGTTAAATGTGGTAGTGTAAATCATTTGTCTANACTCCTGATATGTATGCACCTAGAAAGGTGTGTGTTAAATGTGGTAGTGTAAATCATTTGTCTATGCAATGAAGAAAGAAAAGAGCTCTATGNGATTTAAATATACATGCCATGACTGCGCCATGTCTGCAAATGCCATGCTTACCAATCATATGCTCATGAATGTCATGTCTTCTAATTTATTTGCATATGCCTTATGCACAAGTTCCATACATGTATAACCCTTTCTTTGCATATGCAAATATGAACATGCCTGGTATGCCATATAACATGCCTAATGTAGATATTGAAATGCATGGAAATTCTGTCATGAGTTCCAAGGTGTCTAAGCCCCAAAAGTCAACTCCCAAAGTTAAAGTGGATTTAAACCCACCAAAATAAAAGGAACCAAAGTTGGCAACCAAGGCTTAGGCTGCAACTAATAAAAGAGGACCCAAGGCAACTTGGGTACCAAAAACAACTTGATTGTTTTATATGTGTGCAGGGAAACATGAAGAAAAATCTCTGGTATCTGGATAGTGGATGTTCTAGGAACATGACTGGAGATTTGTCCCTGCCCAAAAAGTTTGTGGAAAAGGCTGGCCCATGAGTTACTTTTGGAGATAACAACAAAGGTTTTACTCTGGGATATGGCTCAATTGCAAAAGAAAATGTTATCATTGAAACTGTAGCACTAGTTGATGGATTGAAGCACAATTTGCTCAGTATTAGTCAACTGTGTGATAATGGAAATGGTGTGTGGTTTACAACTGAATCATGCATCATAGCCAACAAAGAAACTGGTGAAATTCTCTTAACTGGTGAAAGAAAAGGAAATGTCTATGTGGCTGATTTTAACTCTATAAAGGAAAACTCAATGACATGCCTACTTAACAAAGCCAATACAGATATAAGTTGGATTTGGCACAAGAAGCTAGCCCATTTAAATTTCAAAGCCATGAATCAATTGGCTAGAAAGAATCTGGTTAGAGGCATTCCACAAATGGAATTCACCAAGGATGGACTATGTGCCGCATGTCAAAAGGGTAAAACAAAGAAAATCATCTTTTAAGTCAAAGTCTGAATCATCAATTGAAAAGCCTCTGGAATTATTGCACATGGACTTATTTGGACCAGTCAACATCATGTCAATTGCCAAAAAAAAAAATGCCTTAGTAATTGTGGATGACTTCACAAGATTTTCATGGGTATATTTCTTACATTCTAAGGATGAGGCAAGCAAATTAATTATCAATCATGTGAAGAATGTTGACAATGGCACTGAATGGAAGGTCAAGAAAATTAGAAGTGATAATGGTACTGAATTCAAGAATGCAACAATGAAAGAATTCTGTGAAGAAAAGGGTATCACTCATCATTTCTCTACACCAAGGACTCCACAACAAAATGGAGTAGTTGAAAGGAAAAATAGGACCTTGATTGAAGCTGCTAGAACTATGTTAGAAGAAGCAAAACTTCCTACATACTTCTGGGCAGAAGCAATTAATACTGCTTGTTACATTCAAAATATTTCCATGGTCAATCAACTTCAAGGAAAAACACCATATCAATTGATGAAGAAAGACAAGAAGCCAACAGTTAATTTCATTCATGTCTTTGGTTGCAAATGCTTTGTACTGAGGAATCAAGGNGGTTTGCAAGTCAAACAAGTCAAAGATGGTATTTTCATAAATCAAATCAAATATATTTCTGATTTATTAAAGAGATTTGATTTAAATGAATTTTCTTATGCAAAAACTCCCTTGGCCACTGCAAATAAACTTGAATNAGCTTACAGAGTCTACAATCTTAGATTACACATTGTTATGGAATCTATACATGTAGTCTTTGATAACAAGAAGATTCAAGGGTTGTTTGATGAAGGATTTCATGACCTATTGCATTTTTAAAATGAATCTACAAGCAATAGTGAAGATAGTGATGATGA
Organism: Oenanthe javanica; assembly: GCA_008931105.1. Classification (NCBI taxonomy): domain Eukaryota; kingdom Viridiplantae; phylum Streptophyta; class Magnoliopsida; order Apiales; family Apiaceae; genus Oenanthe; species Oenanthe javanica. Next base: position 12,615 of record QRFB01006468.1, on the reverse strand, counting down.
TGTAAAAATTTCAAAAATTCAAGTACCTAGAACTCCCCATCAATTGATGTCAATGCATCAACAGATAACTTATCAGTTGACAATCATCAATCAACTGATAATACATCAATTGATAATCATTCGATGGATAACAAATCTGCACAACAATCTTCAAGTAGAGTGTCCATCTCAGGGGGAGGGTTCTCAAATAGTCAATCACATCACAATGATCATAACACTTCCAATGATCATGAAGCATCATCTTCAAGGACAAATTTACCATCACAAAGGAAATGGACAAAAAGCCATCCCTTTGAATTAATAATTGGAGATGCAAATGATGGTGTCAAAACTAGAAGTGCAACTCAAAATGAATGCTTGTATAGTAGCTTCCTGTCTCAAGAAGAACCAAAAAGGATTGAAGAAGCCTTGAATGATCCTGATTGGATAATTGCTATGCAAGAAGAGTTGAATCAATTTGAAAGAAACAAGGTATGGAAGCTGGTGCCCAAACCAAAGAACAAGTCTATCATTGGTACAAAATGGGTGTTCAGAAACAAAATGGATGAATCTGGTACAGTGACAAGAAATAAAGCAAGATTAGTGGCAAAGGGCTATTCACAAGAAGAAGGCATAGATTTTGATGAAACTTTTGCACCAGTTGCAAGATTGGAAGCAATCAGAATCTTTCTAGCATATGCTGCT